>PVJA010027899.1:0-28130 GCA_004027025.1 Myocastor coypus
TCTCTCTCTCTCTCTCCTTTCCTCCCCTCCCCCAGGAGGAAGCCTCCTCAAGAATGATTGTTCTCATGGAAACACCACAGACCTACCTCCTGTCCCAGATGTCCTAGCCGATGCCGTGAAGGACCTGCCAGCCTCGCAGACAATTCCCCAGACCAACTAACTGCAAACCTTCCTCACGGCCCCGCTAAGGCTAGGTCAGTTGATTTCCTAACCTGTACCTTCTGCAGTGGGGAACATGGGCTCACATTAGAAACAGTCCTCTCTCTGGGCCAGGTGACAGTAAGGCAAAGGTGTGGAGATTCAAAGAATGAGAAGGCTCTGAGGTACCCAGGCTGGCTGAGGGAAGGAAAGGGCCACACGGCAAGGAAGAGTGGCTGGGGCTGCCTGTCAAGCTGAGAGTGGCCCCAGTGATAGCCAGTAGGAGAATGCACTTTCGACCTGCTGTATAGTGAGCTCTGGCACAAGGGCCATCGCCACCCCCAGCTCCTGCAAGCCAGGATGCTCCTGGGCTTTAGGACACATAGGAAGAGCCTAACACTGTGGTCCAATGCCGGCTGCATGTCAAATCTTGTGTGATGAGAGTTAATACCAAACCAGGTCCTCCCCAGGGACCCATCCAAAGGTCACTGCTCTCAGATGAGGCCCAGACATGGGTGCTTTCAGGGTTTCATAGGGTGCTAATATATGACCAGGACTAAAAATCACTCATGTACATCAAATTACATATGGACAGATAGGTAGGCAAAGGGTTTTACACCGTTTGCTCCTGAGTCCCCCTGGGTGGCACTCATGTGACACTCTGGACAGGTGGTGGACGCTGTCCTTGAGGTGCTCTCAGCTGGAGGAGATAGCATGCATGCAACAACAGGACAAGGAAGTCCTCATCTGTCCACTCCTGGAAAGCACAGGCACAGCGCCTTCAGGGCTGCTGAGTGCTGCCGCCTGCCTAGTCTCCCGGGGGCCATCTTTGTGGCCAGCTGTTCTGTCCGCCATCGCTGGCCCAGCAGGCTGGGAGCTGCAGGCTTTTACTGGGAGAAGAGAAAGAGAGGAAGGATTTTTAAAAATAAACAAGATTCACAGAGAGCAGAAAGCTTCCCTAAGTGCAAGATGTAAGCTGGAAGGTTGAGGTACGCTTAGGGGATGTTTTGATGCTGAACTATCATGCCCTGGTGTTTCAAAAAACAATATATAAAGTATGTGCTTGCTTCTCTTTTTCTTCCTTCTTTCCTACCTTCCTTCCTTCCTTCCTTCCTTTGTTCTTGTCTTTCTTTCTTTCTTTCTTTCTCTCTTTCTTTCTCTCTCTCTTTCTTTCTTTCTCTCTTTCTTTCTTTCTCTCTCTCTTTCTTTCTTTCTCTCTTTCTTTCTTTCTCTCTCTCTGTCTTTCTTTCTTTTTTTTCTTCTTTCCCTTTCTCTTCCTCCTTCCCTTCTTCTCTTTCCTTTCGTTCTTTCTTCTTTCTGTCCGTGCAGCCTGGGTCGCTTCCCATGCCTGCAAAGCAAAGAGGCTCCCTTTGTGCACTTCTTTCTCTTAGGGACAGAATCTTCCCTGAGTCCCTCCCAGACTTTCTCAGATTCCCCTGGCCAACATTTGGCCGCATTTCTGGTGGAGGCTGTGGTGTGGACCTCCAGCCATGTAGACAGGCCGCGCATCCCTGGGTACTCGTGTGGATGCAGACACATCTGGGAATGGGAGGACAGCATGCCTGCCCTGTCCCGCATGTCTGCCCAGTACTGTGGATGGACTCTCCCACCCTGTTATTGCTAACACTGCACTTTGATTCACTGTGCTCTGCCTAGTAATGTGTATTGACACCCAATCTTTGTCTTTCAGTATCTTTCTCAGTGTTTATCTAAATCCCAAAATGTGTCTATATTTCTGTGGTAGAGTTGCTGATGTGCACTTCAGTAGACAGAATCTAGCAGGGTATTATGTCAGCTCTCTTTAGTCCATGCAAACCCCTAAGCCCCACGCTTACTAATGCTCAAGTGTTCCGTCCACAGTTGTCCAACTCTGCACGTTTCCATTCTCATTCTCCTTTTTGTTTCTTTGAACAACTACAAAAGAATCTAATTCCTTTAATCAAGGGATCAAATGAACAATAGCTGGAGGACAGATGCCCACAGTCCTAGCACGGAGATTGAGGCAGTCAGGAGGGCCACATGTTTGAGCCCAGGGAGGGGGTAGCAACTTGGTGGGAGCCTATCTCAACATGAAGAAATATAAGAAGGTCTGAGGATGTGGCCCAGTGCGAAGGCGTTGAGGTTAAACTCCAGGACTGGGGAATAAAGGTCAGAACAGAGCAAGGTGGAGCAGGTCTACAGTCCTAGCCATGTAGGAGGAGGAGGTAGGAGAATCACAGGTTCGAAGACAGCCTGAGAATTCCTGTCAAAAAAAGAAAGGGAGGAAGGAAAGAACAAAAGAAAGACAGAAGCAAGAAAGGATGGAAGGAAAGAGAAGGGAAGGAGGAGAAAGGGAAGGAAGAAAGATAGAAAGAAAGCAATAAAGAAAGAAAAAAGGAAGGAAGGAAGGGAGGAAGGAAGGAAGGAAGAAAAAGAGAAGCAAGCACAGAACTGCCTGCGTCATGTGCCTCATACATTGCTTTTGACACACCAGGGCATGATAGTTCAGCATCAAAATGTTCCCTACATGTACTGCTACCTTTCAACCTGCGTCTTGCACTTAGGGAAGCTTTCTGCTCTCTGTGAACCTTGTATATTTTTAAAAAATCCTTCCTTCTCTTTCTATTCTCCCAGTAAAAGCCTGCTGTTAATTCTGTCCCCCTAAATGTTTGGGACCCGCCTTCTCTCCTGAGGTCTTGCAGCCCCTGGATGATGTCTAGCGCCTTCCCACAACTTTGCCAGCTTGATGGGGGAATGTGCCAAGCCATAGGCTGGCGAGGGACCCGGACTCAGCAGGCTTCCTTCCTCTCTTTTCAGTATTTATCTCTACACCAAAGGAAGTTCCTCCACAGAGCTCTAAAATTCAATCATTCTGTGGGACGGAAGGGGTTGTCAAGGGGACCTAAGAAGGCCTGAGATGTCACATAATGTACCAACTCCCCAGGAAGTGTGCAAGCTCAGCGTATGACAAACATGTGTGAAGAAGGGTAAAATAAAAAGCCAACCATTCTGCCGAGGATATGTGTGTGTGTGTGTGTGTGTGTGTGTGTGTGTGTGCACGTGCACGCATGTGCGTTGTTAGCTGTGAGTTGCACTGCTGTTTATTTTTAGGAAGAATGAGGGTTTTTTTTTTTTTTTTGTTAAGTTTCAACCAGATGTGGAAAAACCAAATAGGTGTTGAGCACATTTATGCAGGAACAATGCTCTGGATTTCTGCTTGAACACATGTATTTCACATAAACAACTCACAAAAGAGATAGTGTCTGAATAGGACAGAGGAAAAAAAAGCAAAAATAAAGAAACAAATAAATAAAGTACTGGAGGAAGACGTAAAACTATCCCAAAAGAACACTGTGTCTCTTGGTCGCTGTCCATAGGTTTAGGCCTACCAGTGGAGGCAGAAATGTCCACAGACATCTTGGTAGCAGGCCAAGGCCACCTAGTGAGTGCAGGGCCTGGTGTAGTGGGGCTCAAGCAGTTGTAACCCATGTGTTTGTTCATGCTCAGGCTGTGCACCACAGAGCCTAGAGGCTTGGCGAGTCCCTTGGCCTGTGGGGATAATCCTTCTCTCTAGGGTGGCTTTGTAAGAATATGGTGCTGGCACTCAAATCCTGGACTGTGGGATATGAAACACGCGCTCTGCCTCTGAGCTGCGCCCAGAGCTCAGCGGTGACTTCACATCTTCTGGGCACTAGGTTCATGGCCAAGGGTGGGGGCCTTCCTGGAGAATTGTTCCAGGTACTGACCCCAGTCATGGGAGCTCCAGGGACAGAGGTGCCCATGGGAATCTCTGACACAGAGGCACCCTTAGCGCCACTTCCTCGTTGGCTGAGTACGCGGGTTAGGATTGCTTGCAAGCATCTTTCCTCTCCCAAGGGTCATTGCTGGGCTCCCTGCATAGAGGGAGAGAGCAGACTTGATTCTCTCAGGGGAGAACTTGTTACAATGAAAAGTTTTACACTGTAAAAGTGGAGTGAGGGGAGGATTTTGTAGAGACAAGATTCCGTGACAGTTGTCCTTCTATGACCTTCTCAGTGTCCTCTGAGCAACCAGGCAACTTAGCCTGAGACCCCATTGCCTCCAGAGAAGTCTCTTTTTCTGACTTCTGCCATCTTTACACTTTCCACATCCTAGAGCGCTACAGCTCCTTCTAAAGCAGAAAGGCTTGGCTCAGACCCTTCAGTGGCCAAAAACATCAAGGTCAACCATAGACCTTGCCTCAAACCTTCAGGAGTTGGCTTTCGGTAGTCCCCCGAGAGGGCCTTCATTTCTTTTTCCAAGAAAAAATCATTTTATTAACTTCATTCAAGCTCAGAAGGCTTGGTGTGATTATCATGCTCTTACTAGCCGAGAACATAGAGAGTAAGAACATAGAATACTATTTTATTTATTTTGTTTCCTTCACTAGTATTGTGGGATTTGATTTTTTTATCCTGAAATTTCAAAAGTTTATTCATAGATGTTTTCTTTTTTATTGCCATTGTTGAGACCAGTTAACTAAGCAAAGTCAGTGTTTTTACCAAGATACTTCTTTTTCTATTTTTTAAAAAAATACAGGATAAAAGCTTATAGAGATTTTCAAAAGCATGTGTTGGAGTGAGACTCTTCTTTAATGACACTTCAGTTTCAACCATCATAGCTAGTTTCTCTTATTTCTGTTTGATTTTATATTTATATTTGTATGTGTCCATACACACACACACACAAACACATATTTATTTATTTATTTATTTATTTATTTATTTATTTATTTTTTGTGGGACCAGGGTTCAAACTCATAACCTTACACTTGCCAGGCAGGCACTCATGTCATGGAGCTATCTCCCCAGCCCCACATCCATATATATTTGAAATAATGTGAAGTCTACTATATTCTTCAGCTCTATCATTTGGCTAATTTCATGTGCTTATGATAAATACTTATGTAAAATAAACTTCACAAGTTTAGTTGATTTGAGCTCTGTGGAGGTGGGTTCCAGAGCTAATTGGAATTTTTTTTTTTTTCTCTGAATCTTGGACATTGAACGGAATTATTTAGAGCTGGCATTCACTTGAGTATGGAGAGCCTACTCTCAAGTCAGATGGAAACCAACATGTTGATCTTAATCTTAGGAATCACCCCAGGTACACAGTGACCAATAAAACTACAGACTCCTGGACCAGGGAAAGGCCGTGTCTCTCAATCGAAGATGTCACTGAACGCTGGAACCTCATTTGTATCCCAAATGCTTATTAATGTTTAGTGTCTTCAAATTTGCCAAAGCATTCCAAGAACTGTCTTTGCTGCTCCTCCTTTGGAAGGCTGTCTCCCAAGCGCAGGGAGCCTCCCTGGGGAACACTTACATGTCCTCATCCTCTTACTTGGAATCCTGATTTGCAGACGCTAAGGTCAGACATACACGTCTATGATGCCTGTTAGCTTTGGTGGCACAGATATCCAGTCAGGCCTCGTCACCGACTTGGGATATAATTCAGGGGTGGTCCTCTAATTTCTTTCATCAACAGGCATTATCTTTCTGCTTTGAAAAAGCCAAGGCTGCTGAAATGATCAGAAAATGTCCTCCTGGAAAGAAAATCTGAATCCTGTACCTCCCCCAGCCATAGGGAGTAGTGGAAAAATTACACTCCTATTTCTCACCCAGTGTGCAAGTCCTGCTAAGTAGGAGGAAATTCAAAAATGAAAGAGAAATGAATTCTACCTGGAGCCTCTCTGACACTCCACAGATGTGAATCTGGTACGATGCCCAGAAACTTCGGTGGGTACAATTTGGACACACATCCGGTTAATTCCTTAGAACACCTCTGAATTCATCTATTTGGTTGTGTTCAGCCCCTGTGGCGTGAGCATAATCCAAGGGCTCGTTTTTCGTACAATTAATTTGGTGTGCTCCATGACCGAATTCACTGAAGGATGCCATTTTCACTGGACGTTTGGCACCTACCCCTGGGTACCCTGAGGATCCAACCACCTTGCTTCTCATTAAGTATGAGGTACTGGAGATAAGCCATCCTTTCTGAGTGAACGTGCAAGCTCCCTTCCAAGCCTTTCACCAAGGGTGGCGGTGTGTGTACTGGCACTAGCGTGAAACTGTGTGAGCTAACATGGACTCATGCATACGTTTCTGTAACATCTCCACAGGGGTCGTGGCCTCACTGAGCTTAGCACCTTGACAAAGAGAACAGCATCGCCTCCCTTTTCAAGAAAGAAGCATGTTGGGGATTAGCTGAAAGGGTTCAGGAGAGAAGGCTGCTCACACCCAGCACGCATTCACGCTCTACAGATGCCCTGTGGGGGGATACACTTAATGCTGCCTCTGGTTAGGAAAACGTGCCTCAGCCTGGTGCTGTGACTGGTCAACAGTCGAGTGCCAGCTCTGGTCCCCATGAGGCACAAGGGTAGACACGCAAACATGCATCAGGCAGGTGCCACCTTTCCATCAGAGTGCAATGCTCGAAGAATGCAGCCTTCTAGCTTGGCGGGGTCCTCTGTGATACGCAGCTCCGGGCACTGGACACGTTTCAAGTGCTTGGGAAATGAGCCTTGCAAAGCCACCCTGCTGCTCGGCACGTGGCAGATGTTGCCCACCCGCACAGGATGTGCCAAGGGCCAGGGCTGCATCACGCTGACACGTCTTCTCTCTCGCCCTTCCTCTAACCAGCCTGAGGTGCTCGGAACGTCACCTCCCCAGATGCTGCACATTTCAAACATACTCTGCATTCTTCTACCCACACCCAAACCACACCTAAGCATCTAAGATGTGCTCACATGCAGGTTCCAGAGATTTATCAGCCTGTGATCAATACTTAATTTTAAGAAAAATTATATCATAGGACGGGAGCTAGAAATATGCTATTTTTCTTTGTATATGAATTCCAGATGATTCATGGCCTGAATATCCAGCACATTACCTCCCTCCCCATTGATCCCCCACCCCGCAGGAACTAGACTGACTTTATTACAGGTCCATTCCTCTCTGTTTATGGCCTCGTATCTATTTGATAAAGAATGCAACTCTAGCCGAGACTGAAGTGTTTAACATGCTATATATGCAAAAAGGGTAAATGCCAACTATAGATCTAAGCTAAATGGATAAAAGTGCCTTGTTTATCACTGCTCACCTTCCTGTTAATCTTGTATATATTGCAGTCCTAACAGGGACCAAGCTTTGTGCACCCACAAATAGCCCACTGATCAAGCTATGGAATGAGTGATATATAAACACAGCACTCACTGAATAAGAGAACCACAGAGGTGACAGAGACCATAGGACTGACAGAGAGAGGGGTGTCAATCCCCTTCTTTTCAGAAAGAACTCCAGCTCCAAGGCATCAGGGGATGAAAGATGGGGGCACCATTCTACCCCAGCTTCCCAACCTCTGGCTGGGGTTGCACTTCTTCTTTGCCTCAGGCTGGAGGATAGGAGAGAAGAGGGCAGTAGTGCAGGCTGGCCTCACTCACAGGCAGGAAGTGCAAATGCTGCTGGTATCTGGATAGCATCTAGGCCACCACTCACAGCCCAGCATGACAGAGGCTTGCTTTGTTCCTTAGTGACTTTTTGAAGTGTTCCATCTGGCTTCAAATTGGCCACTTCCCAGAGTAAGCTAAGTGACATTTTTGGAGCTAAAAGAACAGTGTCCTGGCTTGGGCAATCCATTTGCTTTGTGCTTTAGTCTCTGGGTTTATAAGAGAAGCTCCATGTCCCCTCAGCCTACTTCTCTCAAATGGGACTTGAGCATTTATCTTAAGGATTCATGGATGTTGTTTTGGGGGAGACAGTAAACTGCCTGAAAAAGAATGTGAAATTCAACCTGTAGCTCCTAGACTTTCCTTAAACCATTAAAGAAGAGATGAAAACTTCAACAAAAGGAGGGGGAGACAGAGAGAGGGACAGAGGGAGAGAGAGATAGAATTTGTGGTGGGGTATGAACCCAAAGCCTTGTGCAAGCTAGATAAGAGCTCTGCGTGATGCCTCCTCTTCTCTCTCCACAGTTGTACAACTGGGAGCTGTGGAAAGGGGTCCAGGGGACCCCAGCCATCTATGTCTCCCACCAGAGAATTCCCAAAGCAAATGCCTCATCTCTCAGATGAGAGCACACCGCAACTAGAAGGACACCATGCCACCAAGCAGACCCAGAAATGTAGGACTTCAAGTGGATGACACCGAGAGTGACACCCAATGGAAGAATGCTGGGGAAAACACGGATGTGGGAAAACCACAGTGAGCACCGTCAGGGGATACAGCCAGGCAGCCAGGGACAAGTTGTGGAGGGCAGGAGCCACTAACCCCAGCTTTGCTTCGCTAGGAAATAGCTTGACATTGGTGGGCAGCCACTGCCAGCTGATGACCTGCTAGCCTTGCACTGTGAATGTACACGAATGGCACACTTTGGAACTAACATTAACTTCAACTTCCTTGCAGGAAGGCACATGGTGAATTTAAGTAGTCTCTGTTGAACTAAATATCCAAATAATACAGCTACTAATACAGTTACCCAAAGCATTTGATTCACTTTAGTTTACTTTCGGTTTTAAAACAGTCTCCCTAATGAGTTCAGGCTGGCTTTGAGCTCTTGGTGTTCTTTCTGCCTCACTCTCCTGAGTGCTCGGACCACAGGCATGTACCAGCACACTGAGTTCTATTTTATTAATTTCTCGAGGTAGTGTCATAGTGCACCTGGAGTGAGTTCTGAATGACCTCTCTTTTATTCTCAGGCTCTGGCTTTCAACATCTGCCTGCTAAAGAGACAGTGGGAGAGTAATCTCTATCTACCAGGTGTCCAATATTCTAGACAGGAACATCGGAGTGGATTTTTAAGGCAATTTCATCAGTGATCATACCCTTCAAAATGATAACATTATAAACCTCTTAACATCAAGGGGCTAGATATAATGACTTGTATAGTTTATTTTAATTTTACATGCGGTGTTAAAAACCCAAAGTACATATTATTTACACATCCACAATACAAGTTTACAAGATATCTATACATGTTAAAGTACTCTATAAAATAGTATAGAGCCACTTCATTTTAGGGTTACTTTTTATGCCGTACCATTAAAAAAGATACAATCTGTGTTTACCTTTGCACAAATGGATAAAGCATTTAAAAATTAAATTAACAGGATAGAGACTAGGTCCAATGTTAGAAATCTCAACATAAATACTGAGAGAACTCACAAACTACAAGGCCGCACAATGTTACAAAATGTTAGCTGGGGTCACACAGAGTTACCACGCTGGGATTAATATTCGCAAGGTAAATTCAAACACACGTTTGTTGGTGGTGGACTGAGTAGTGTTTATCATGGGTTGGTTTAATTTATTATTAACTGGTCATGTTTTTGTTACAAAGCTTAAGTGCTTCAAGAACAAACATTTTAGCTTTTGTGATCACAGGAACTCAGGTTCCTTACCGAGCAATGTTCTCAAAGGAAAAGAATGACTGTATCAGTATTCTACATTCTGTATAGAAATGATCTGGTCTTCCGAATCTCATCCTCCCCCAAGCAATATACATATAGCGTCAGTGTTATCCCAGAAATCAACTAAACTTACTATCTGGCTAGGTCAGGAGTCTTCCTCTACCATGGAACTTTCTAGATTGGGTTCAACAAATAATTGGGCAGTATGCAGCCTGTTAGATGAAACTGGCATCGGGGTGGCACTTAAACTGCAAGTGGATTCTGCCAACCCGGTGACTCTCCACAGGGTCTGCAGGTGGGATCCCCCCCCCCCCCCCCCGAGAACCCTCACCCGACTTCACCATGTCACTGCTTTACCCCCGGGAAAGCAGGTGTGGAATGTGTATGACGGTAAAGGATGCGATGCTGCTATTCGGGTGGACTGGGTACCAATTAATAGTTCTAGGTTGTTTCTGTGATTTCTTTTTTCTTTTATAAAAGTCTCTTCAGGTGCTGGTCGAAAAACATGGACAAGTGGCACTCAGTAGATGATGCGCTATGGTGAAAACACTGGACTTATTTTAGTACTTCTACCGCTCGCATGAATAAGGCACAAGATGCACAGATTCAGGTAAACTCACAGGTGATATTTACAGTACGTCGTCATAACCTGCATGACTTAGAAAGTTCTCACATAACACAACAGAGACAACATGATTGTAACTACTCATTACGTTTCCACAGACCATTCCTGTTTTGCCAATAACTTCTTTCTTAGGTCTTTTGTTCTATTTTCTCTTTCTTTCTTTCTTTCTTTCTTTCTTTCTTTCTTTCTTTCTTTCTTTCTTTCTTTCTTTCTTTCTTTCTTTCCTCTCCAGATAGGAGGAATTAGGGGTGAAAACTTTTTTCTCTATAGGGAAGAAAAAAAAAGAAGAAGAAGAAGAAAGCACAGTCCAAATCAATCCTTATTAGTGTGTCCGAAGTTAAATAGTGACTCAGGCTTCGGTTCACAGTGAACAGGTACATTTTCCTACTCAATACTGTTGGATAAACCAGGGGCACCCCCAGCTCTGTCAGCTGACAAGACTGGAATAAAAGACTTAAGGGACAGCAGCACAAAACTATGGAACGTTTACATTCTGGCATTGGGAACCACTGCGGAAATGAAGCTCATGTTTGAGTGGCAAAGGAGTCTGACTGCACCCTCTCTCGGAGCCGGACCCAATGGACCACTGTGAGAAGGGAGTGTCTCTTATTCAGTCAATGTAAACAGCGCCATAGCACAGGAAGATGCAGTGGACAGCGACACAAATCCTAGTGGGCACAGAACTCACAGTCTCTCGCACACACGCACACACACATGCACACACATATATTTACACACTCAGAGCTGCAACACGGTTTGTTGGAGGCATGAGAAAAATGCTCATGCTACAGTTGGAAAAAATGCTACAGTTTGGGTCAAATTGAGTTTTCAGCAAACTTCATGGTAACCTCCAAGTTCATTTCTTTGAGACATTACCACCGGTTTTATTTTTTGACATTTGTGCAAGAGGCAAGGCGAATGCATACATAGTTAAAATGTTCACATTGAATGGGAAGACCACATGGAATGGCAGTCTGAATTGAACCCATTTTCAAGTATTTGTTCAGATTCTTCTGAGTACTGCATCCACTCTTTCTATAGGCAAAGTAGCCCTTTGGAGCTACACAGCACGTGCGCTTCCAAGCAAAGAAATGGAATGACCAGCACCTTCCTTAGTCCTCAGGCAAGTACCCAGAGGCCTGGCCACGGTAGCCACGGGGGCGAGTTCTGATGCCGCCAAAGTGTGTGAGTCTCTCTGGCCAGTTGGCTCTCTTCAAATACAAGCAGGTGTCTCCTCTGAAGGTACCTCACAAGGACATGGACAGGATAAAGCCACACAGAACAGCACCCCGGAGGCCTAGTAGGTATACTTGTTCAGTGGTCTGACAGATGTTGTCTGAGGAACAAAGGAAGGCTTTGGTGGCACATCAGGTTTTAAGGACGGAGTCCGCTTTAGTCCCGTCCTGGGGAGAGTGCCATTACTGCTGTAGCTGCTCTGTCTGGAGAGGGAAGGCTGGAGGTGGACGCTCACGGGTGTCCCCTGAATATAGTCCACCTTCGCCCCCGTGGGGGTGGGCACATATCCCCCACGGTTCATACTGGGCTGTCTCGACAACAGAACACCATTCTGTGAGTTTAAGTTTTTAGGCATGGCAGATATAGAGTGCCTCTGGGAGGAATTTTTGTGGTAACCCCTTTGTCTTTCCAGGGATGTCATGGGGACCCCCGGAGTGGTGGGGACATCCACTCGCTTGGTTGGACTGTTTCTAGGGAGTGTTGATGGGGGAGAGTACAGTGAGGCCTCTCGGTTGGGGACCTTGGGGGGAACCTCAGACATCGGGCCCACGGGATCTAACATGAGGCTCTGGTGGGCCATCTGGATGTCCCCCACGATGGCTTTGGGGTTACCGCTGGGGTCGTTGAGATGCTTCAGGAGGTCGTTGAGGGTGTTTCTGGAGTCCACGGAGCGCCGGTGATCTCTTCGGCTGCACGACTTGGGGAGGGGTTGGTCCACATGCTGCAGCTTTTTCTCAGCCTTATGGGCATTGGAGTTGGAGAAAGACGTGTTGTAGTCATGCGTGGCATTCGGGAGGACAATGGCACTGGGGATATGGCCGTGGCTGAGTGGGGAGTGGGGAGGAGGACTAGAGGGGAAGAACTGGGAGGCCTCCTTCCGGGAAGCCCCATGGCCGTGGGCCTTGTCCGAGTGGCTCTTCATGGTCTGCAGGGGCTTCTGGTGTAGCACAGGTGTGGACTCCGGCGTGGGGAGGGCGGCCAGCTCGGGGGGCTGGCCGCGGTGGTCCAGCACCATGGACTTCGTGTCTGCACTAGGTGGCAACTCCTTGCGGCTGGTCAGCAGGTTGCTATACAGTTTAGGAGAATCGATGTTCTGCTGGTATTCTTTCACCGGACTGTCAAAAAGGCCATTCAGCTTGGCAAAGCTTCCGCTGGAGTCCGTGCATGACTGTGCCGATTCCGCGTCTTTATGGATCTTCCTGTTCTTCCGTACAAACATATCGCGGTAGCAGTAGACAGCCACGCCAGCAATGAACGCACCCAGGACAAAGGCGGCAAAGACGCAGGTGATGAGCACGTTCATGTGGACCATCTGGTTGGACTCTCCAGACTGGACTTCCCACCGCACACCTGCAGGAGACACATGGAGACCTGAGCGAAGGGCTTCCCATGAACTACCACACGGCAGGCGGCTTCCACCAGGCTCGTCCTGCCTTTGCATGCTCTACCCAGAGGTCAAATAGAGACTGAGACTGCACTCTCTTTGCCTGAACTATAAGAGGATCCCCAGAGACATGGGTGATTGCTCAAATGCCAGGGTGATTCCTGTCTCCCACCAATCTATGTTTTTCTGTACTTCCCCCCAAACACTCTTAAATACGTGGTAGAAATTCCTGTGGTTTCTACCTAAAAATTAGAGGGAGAGGGTGCACATTTTCTAAACAGCCCATTTTAATCCCATGAAATGTTTAGTCTCGTGAGTTTTCTCCTAATGCACAAATCAGGATTAAAGGGCAGCTGCTGTGGGGATTAGAGAAGTGTATGAATTAGCATAAATACATATTATCTTTAAGTGATTATGCTAATATAATTGTACTAACCTAACAAGAATACAAACACGTAATTTGTTCACAAACTGAAACAATCACTTGGTCATTGTTAGCTACAAATATAGACTTTCATGATTGGTTCGATTTTCTTTTTTAAGCCATCTTGGGGAGAAGCACTCTTCAATTACCTGCTATATAAAAATAATCTAGACAGTAGAAGAAACTAAGCTACATATTAGTGAAGTGATGTCGTTAAGTTATCTGGAACTACTGAGGCATACTTAACTTAGACCTAGAAGGAGAAGAGTGAATTAGTTTGTAAATACTGAAATTGTAACGCAACCACAGACATCTAACGGTCAATCGAAGAAACGTTAGCTTTGAGAGGTATCCGGTCTGTCACATGCTCTACGCGTAGCTATCCCAGAATAAGTCAAGTCAGTCGGGTTGGAAAATTCTCTTGATCAAAGTTAGTACTAAGGCCTTGGAACATTAGTCATTCACACTCAGTGTCTGGGGTTATGGGATTTAGTGGCATTGTGAAAAACCAACAAAAGGAAAGGAGAAAGAAATGGCATTGCTAAAGAAAACCAAGTGGAAAGAAGACCGAGAAAACTGTTTACAGTGAAGAAATAGATGAACCAAGGTCAACAGGTGTAAATCATAAATGACAAAGCAGTGCCATAAAAGCTGGTTGGAAACCTGATGCCACGGTTTAGTAGCACTGAGGAACAGACACGTTTTTGGAGCCTTGTAGCTCATGAGCTAACTCAGCAGGCAGGAGCTCATCACTGCTTCTTTCAGGGGCTGAGAGTGATGGTGAGGGACAAGCCTTGCCATCGCTTATTGCTGCGGCACTCCAGCAGCTTGTCTCTGTAATAGTCTTTCATACCGCATTCTGAATAGCAGCTGAACAAGAGGCTGGAAAAGGCTGTCAGACAACAAACGTCTGACTCGAGGACATTGCCACTAATGAGTTTTGTGGCAAGGGTGACCCTTGAAATTCCCAAATATCCACCAGTCTCCCAGATCCTTCAGACAGAAATCAACAGAGAAGACTGTCCGAAAGCCTGGGTCACTAGCCCCCTGTCGGAGAGCCTTCCGGCCATTTTGTTTTTCCAGAGCACATACAGCCAGCCCAAATCACTGTAGCCAATGAGGTGGCGGTGAGGGTGCCCTACGAGGACCACACACTCGGAATCAGGTTTCCACACAGTTACAGATGAGTTCCCTGATGAGGCCTTACCCTTCGGGATACCCGATAAAGGATCAGTAAAGTCAGAAGTGTTTGGGTCATCTTGAACTATAACTTTCCGGGAGCTCGTCAGTTTAGGTCTCCAGGTATCAATCACTTTAGGTGTAATTTCTGGGATACTTGCCACTGTGGTAACAGAAGATGAAGATACCTCCATGTCTGTGGTGGCAAACAGATGTTTATTAACGTGGGAAGCGTCAGAAAACTCTGCTCACTGGGCTGTAGCATTGTGCGCCAAAGTTTAAGTCAATGCTATTAGGTTTGTGCTAGGACCCTACAACAACACCCCTGAGGAGTCTACACCAAATCCCTTTCTCACAAGGGAAGAACACAAACTAAAAAAAAAAAAAAAAAAAAAGAACAGTAAAGACATATTAAGCAGATTTCAAGACAAAAGACCAAAAGACACTCAGACATTCCTACTCATGCCCGTGTGGGAATTATTGGTGAGAGGCAAAGCAAATTCCAGTGCAGATCAGTCGTAGCCCGCCCGTCCTTTTGTGACAGACATCACTTCATTTTTGTGCTTTTGGGGCGTATTTCAAAAAAGCACTTTCACAGTGTGAGTTCATCAGAAAGCACCTGGGTCAGTCCAGTTAGCTCAGCTCAGGGCCTGATAAGCCAGCCCTGCCTGAGAAGTCTATCTGCTTCACAGAGGGCCTCCTGTCTACCTGTGGATTGTGCAGGGTCTGTGAAGAACTCCACTTATGCTTTCCAAAATAATTGAGGAGTTGCTCCTAAGGAGTTAGCAACTCATGCCAAAGCTGTGGGACTTAGGAGCTTGCATACATAGGACCCACCACGCTTTCCTCTCTAAAAGGACAGGAACTATTGTTTGCCCTACGAGCAGCAATGGGGCTGAGGCACGTTGTGGGTCTCTCAGCTCCCTTCCCCAGTGGCTCTCTCTCCAAAGCCAAGCCTATGACTTTAGGCTAAACCCCATGACCCCTGCTGGGACCTATTCACTAGTCCCAGATGGCAGAGACAGGGGTGAAGGGTGCGGTGGCATGGGGGGAGAGCTCACTGCACGTCTCAGCACATCCAAACTCAGCCTGCTTCCCTCTGCAGCACTGGCTATGCCACCGACACCACGACACTCAGAGCATCCCGGGATGATCGCAAAACATTCCAGGAGAGATGTGGAAGACTCACAAATACACATTTGGGGGTGGGGGGAATGTGTATTTGGTTCCTAAGTGTTGGGAAAGGCAAGTAGGAGGGAGGACACAATGGAATTCTGCCATCCATTCAGGATAGATGGCAAGAGGGGTCATTCATGATGGGCGGGGTTATGGACAGCCAGGGCGGCGTGCGTGCAGCGGGAATGGGGCTGTGTGGACCCGGCTGACTGTCATCAAAGGAGGCACCTCGCTCAGTGATGGACCATTTGCATGCTGCACCGGGGTGAAGGGCTGAGTGAGGAAACATGTTCTGGTGCCATCAGGGAATCATGAGTGAAAGCAGAAAAATGAAGGCTCGCCAAACTGCGCAAAAGGAGGGGAGGAAGGGCTGACGGTGCTGAGCCGAAGGAAAGAAAAGGTGGTTAATTCATAAAAAGTAAACAAAACTAACCAGATGTTGGCCCGCCAAATATTTTGTAATCTGGTGTAGCTGAAGTAGGCAAAATTTCTAAAAGAATTAAAGGAACAAGTAATCAGTGAAAAGTAATGAAAAGAAAGCAAAAATTTAAGAACTCCGAGTAACTAAACAAGCCGAAAGAAAAGACTCTGAACTAGAAGATTGACCTACTTGTTAGACTACCGTCTCTAGATTTGCTATGAAATGGTGAGCAGTGAAGGAAAAGAAAAAGCAAGATTCTTTGCAACTGCACCCCCAAGACCAAACGGCTCGGCTTTGGCGAGATTTAAGTTAAACGCTAGGTGGTATGAGACCCGCGTTGCTTGGCAAGTAACGCTCACGTGCAAAGGCGGTCAAAAAGAAGCGGGCAGTGGGGCGGAAGGTGACGCCTTACCATGGCATTCCCCTAGGTGGGCCGTGTGGCCATACTCGGTGTCCTGTTCGTAACCTCCAGCGCTGTGGTTATGGAAAGCAAAGAAGTCTTCAGTTAGCGGCCTGCATAGGACCCGAGTGACAGTGGAGCAGAACCGAGAACACAGGCGGGTTAGTAAGAAGGCGCAGAGAGAAACCAAGGATTTGTAACATGACCTGCTACACTGCCTATGTCTTTCAGAAACTGATCTGCGATACCTAGGAGACCAGAGCAGAAGAAAACTGGGCTTTTGTCTGTGACCACACGCTTGAGCATTGTCAGCTCTGCGCTCCCCACCCCGCCCACGGCTCAGATTTTCTGAGTTTTATTCCTTCTCCCATACCCCCCCAAGTACTTTTCTAAAATATCTGGGCCCAAGCACACGGCCCACACGCAACACATACTTACAGCATTCCTGGGGTCACTCGCCCGCAGCCCCCCTGGCTCAGCCAGCCGCAGTATGGGTCCCGAGATGCAATGCAAGACCTGCACACAGCCAAACAGAATGGGACGTGGATATTCTCCCTGTCATAGTACCAGACCTTACATACACGAAGAAGCCCTCAGTGTGATCCAAGCCCCAAGAAGCTGAGGCAGTTCTGACCTGACCTGGGCCACTTACCAAGCCTGTGTTTCAAAATAAAACATAAGCAAGGGCCAGGGATGCTGCGCACGGCAAAGGCCATTGGCTCAATCCTCAGTACCACAAGGGGAGAATAAAAACTCCAAAAAACACAAGCTTACTTTTTACACGATCCATACCGCTCACAGCGGCTGAGGGGGATTCGGATGACGCAGCTGGAGAAAGCTACGTAAAGGGCGTGGTGATCCTTGTCCAGCTGTAGGGAGAGGACTTTTTTGTCTTCTTCATTCTCAGCACTGCACCTATTTTAGAGGAAACATTTTGAGGTCACGTATATGGCCAGTTAAAAGTAACACAAACCACACAGGACTATACTGTTCAGCTTAGCAGTCCCTACAAGCTGGGGCCGTCTTAAGAAACACCCTTATTAGGGAAATAGGCCAGTATAATTTTCTGTGATTCCTCTTTGTGGCTCTGCCTGTTTTCTCAAATCCCGGGCTGGTCCAAGGGCTTCCTGGAGGTTGCTCTCTCATCCTAAAGGGGAAGGCGGACTGTATTTATGGGGGATGGAGGAGGAAAGAGAGGCCTGTATAATGCACTGAAATCCTTCCTCCAGAATGGCTCTGGGCCTCACCAATTCTCTCATGTATTTATTTCAGGTCTGCTTTAATAGCCTCAATCATCTATCTTACTGACAGGAAGTGCTAGCCCATCAATATACTTCGTGTGAGTGTGTGTGGGTGTGTGCGTGCGTGTGTGGTGGGGGGCTTAGGCTGCCTGCCACACACAGTCTCCTGAGATACACCTGTGAGGTGAAGGCACAAATGCTAAACATTCCAAACTTCCACAGGTGAAAAACAAGAGCTGAAGATATTTTTTTACACCTATCATCTATTCATATTCCTCACCCTAAGAGGCTCAGGAAAAAACAAAACAAAAACCTCAAGCTCAGGATTTCTTTCAGTAAGAAGAAACACGAAGAAAACCCTAATATGCCAAACTACAGCTAACTTGGAGGGCTGCAGGGAAATGGCTGGATAAAATCCACCCGGGGAAATATGTGAGCAACGTTCTTGTAAAAGGCACCTACTTGGCGTGGTTGTAGGCGTCAATCTCTTCCAGCAACACGCTATCATTCAGAGAGAAGGGCGTTGTCTTTGCCAGTACTTTAAGTACCACCCCAGCCTCAGAGCCAACAAAGATGACAGTGTAGTTCTGGTGGGGCCCCGCGGAGTGATCCACAGCAATGGCTGTTAGCCTGTACCTATGGGAGGAGGTGTCTGAGTCACCCTTGGCGGCCGAGAGCCCCGGGGATGCGTGGGGTCGGGACCCCGGCTTCCTTCCTGCGCTGGCTCACCTGACACGCGTCTTGGTGAACCAAGGCTCATCGGCGATGAGCGGGACGGCCGAGTCCATCAGCGGGTGGGACTTGATGAAGGCCAAGGTCTCATCGGGGAACTCGATGGAGGTTTTGTATGCCTCCGCAAGGCCGTGCTTTGCACAGCACCCAGGCCTAAAAGGGAAACAGCGTCCTCTGACGGCTCGCCTCTCAGAGAGTCGTTCTGAGGACAAGACAGGTGGGAGCGTGCGCAGAACCACAGCGTGATGCTGCTACCCTCGTCCAATGGGCTGTGCATGTTCTGGGCACCTGGGGAAGCCAGCTCACAGGGGGCCAAGTACAGTGGATGAACCTTAAACTTAAGGGACCGCCCAGGGAGTGAAGCCCTGCTGCTCTCTGAGAATGGATCCATGGATGGAAAAATCCTTCTCAGCTTTTTCTTCTACCTTGGCTTTGGTACTTTGTCTTCAGGGACCGCTGTCCAAACAGAATCTGGAGTTTTCTGTTCTTTAAATCGCCCTTTGAATACTTTCTCGATGTCATCCATGCTAAATGCACAGACCGCAGAACCAGGGATGCTGCAAAAGAAGAAAGCCCATCAGGAAGTGGCAGGGGACAATGAGCCTGAGCTTGGGTCTGAGCTCAGAGCAGCTTTTGAAGCCCTGGGGATTTGTTCTCACCTGTTGAGCTGTGTGGTAAACACCCCAACCACAGTGGGAACCCCGTTGATTTGAATGATATCTGTGATAGACTGCAGAACATCAAAGTAGAAGAACGAATCTCCAGGGACAGAACAGTTAAGCCGAGCCTTCAGAAACGAGGTCCAGTGTTTGTCCAGGACCCGCTGGGATCCACCCATGTCATTTTTACATATGCGGGCCACGCGGGAGTAGACAGCCTGCCCAAGGACAAAAGCCAAGCAATGGGGTTATGAGCAGGGGTGAAGAAAGGAGACAAAAAGCAGCTATTTGTCGGAGGGACCAGAAAATGCTAAAGGTACCTGGCACAAAAGAACTTAGCAGCCTTCCCCTCAGGGGTCTGTACAGTAAGACTGTGAACTACATTTAGCTTCAAGGAAAAAAAGAGCAATTGCTTGTTCTGCCAAACACACTCTCCAAGGCATGAGCTTTCTGTCTGCAGTGCTAAATGAGAGCCTTTTTCTCACTGGGTCTCTGATACTGCTCCTCACATTGTTAAGGAAATGCTCTAGCTGGTTCTCAAGGCTTTAGGACCGGGCAGGCTTTTCCCTAAATACTATAACTAGGGTAGGAGCTGCTCCTTTTCAACTGCCTTATGACAGTGCACAAGACCAGGTTATCAACAGATTTCTAAAGAGAAAAAGACACCTCCCTAGCTCAAGGATGTCTGTAGCACATGCTCTGTGTGACAGAAAAAAACAAGAGGGAGAAAGTCGCTCAAGGCCCGAGGCTGCTGCTCCTACTCCTCTGGCCACTGTTCAGGTATTTTCCAGCAACTACTCCCAGGAGAAGCACGCAGGTCTGCACTTGGCCTCCTGAGTGCTGGAAAGCAGTCCAGGAGAGAGCCCGTCTTGAGGCCAGAGTGGCTGCAGTTCCACCAGGTGGAAGTCCACAGCGCAAATCAAGCAGTTACTTACCTTGCCTAAGTTATTATGTTCTACGGCGATTTCTCGAAAGAAGAAATAGACGTAGTTTCCATACTCTATGCCATGAAGGAAGTGTGGCTCTGAAAGAAAAATTGGAAACAAATTAGTTCTTAAAGGATAATGCAGTTGGCCTCCTAGGACCCCGACGGCATGGGATGATGAACAGAGGCTGCATAGAGACTTTGAGGAGCCCCAGTTATGGGTGAGTTCAGCTTCAGGGAGCCCAGCTTCTTCAAAGCCAGCTAGAGGACTATCAAAAGACCTACGGGGAACTGGACCAGGGCAAAGGCCTTTGTTTCAATAGATTTACTCATTAACCTATTTAATTAAGGAGGAAAACCTTTTACAACAAAAGTAAAAAAGAATTCTGATTTCTAGAATCTAAAGATAAAAATGCCTGTGTGCAGCCATAGGCTAATGGTTAGCACTCCATGGCAGGCAGACGGAAACAGACAAGGGATCCGAGGTGCATTTCGTTAGGGCCTGGTAAACAAAGGCAATGTCTCTCTCTGTGTTTGTGTGGGTGCATGAGCATGTACGAGTGCATGCAGGTGTCTATGTGCACATGTGTGTGTGAGTGTGCAAAGGTGTGTGCATGTATGAGTGGGTGTGCACAGATGTGTGTGCACAGGCATGTGTACATGGGCATGTATGTGCACAGGCATGTGGGTACATATGCATGTAGGTGTGTAGGTGTCTGTGTATGTGCACACATGTGTTTATGAGTATGTGTGCAAAGGCATGTATGAGTGTATGCAGGTGTCTATGTGTGCACATGTGTGAGTGTGCAAAGGTGTGTGTATGAGTGTGGGTTCAGGTATCTGTGTGTGCATGGGCATATGTGTATGTACACACAAACGTGTGTGCAGGTGTTTGTGTGTGTGTGTGCAGGTGTGTATGCATGGGTATAGAGTGTGTATGTGCAGGGGCATGTGTGTGCACAGGCATGTGGGTGCATATGTATGAGTGTGTGTGCAGGTATGTGTGCAAGGCATGTGTGTGAAGTGTCTGTGTGTGTACATAGTTGCACATATGTATAGGTATGTACATGCACAGGCATGTGTGTACATGTGTGTGTGTGTGTGTGTGTGTGTGTGTGTGTGTGTATTGCAGGTCACCCTGGATAGCTAACCTAGTGGCCCACCTCATCTCCTCTTTCCCAGAAGGGCCCCCACTCACAACCACAGCAATGTGCACTCGCTCACACACACACACACACACACACACACACACACACCAAAGTTACACGCACAGCCTCCTGAGGGCCTGGACCTTGCTACCCGGGGACCACAGGCCATCGCCGCTCCACCAGGGTACCTTTTATCCACTTGGAGTCGTATCTGATTGTGCGCAAGGCAGAGCCATCGCCCATGCTTCGGTAAATGACGTGATCACTGGACAAGAAGTCAGCCACCGTGGCGGAGTACAGCTTGCCATCTGCAACCATGGTTCCCACTTTGTCAGGTATCACAGTGGCCCTGCAGTGTGCCAGCCTAGGCTGCGTATCACAGCCTCTGCATCATGCGCACTTGTGTAGCTAGGACCCACATGGATAAACCCACATCTGACACTCACTCTCCACCCCTGGCAGGCTGCCTCATGGTGTCACCTCATTTTACAGATGAGGGATCTAAGCACCCAGAACTAACCAACTTGCTCAGGGTAATCAGCTTACTTAGCAGAAGCATGTGTCAGAAGTCTTGCCACAGTCGCTGAAACCACTTGCTTTCCACTTTGTCTTTTTTTTTTTTTAATTGTTTCTCAATTTTAGCCTTTGAAATGCCTGCCTTAAGATGTCCTTCCAATCTGAGAGCCTTTCTCTTTCCTTCACATTCTTTCTGAACCTTCCACGTCATTAATCATTTACATTCATTACATTAACGGTCCTTACCAGCAAAGAGGGCAACGTTGGTCTGTCTGGGATCAAATGGGCATCTTGCCAGGCCACTAATTTCTTCCCCATCATACTCTAAGGTATTCAGCTACAACAGAAAAATAAATAGCTGAAGTCACATCTGTTCAATGTACCTGTTGGAAGGCAATATTGCTTTATTTGTATTGAAATTCTATTTGAAGAACTCAGTTTTGATTCTTTTATAGCATAGGAGATAAAGCAAATTACTGAGTTCTAGCAGCAAGGATTCAGCTGTAACAGCAAAGCAGGGAAGGCTGGTCAAAAAAGCAAAGCCTATGAAGTCTGCTCACCCTGTAGTATCTGCACATCGGATTGAATGCATTGGTGCCACAAACAAAGACCACCTCGTCATTTCTGGGCACAAATACTTTGATGAAGTTGTGGCATTCGTCCTAAGGAAAGTAACCGTCATGTTAATGGTAGGTGTCCCGTCGACACTGTCAGGGTGGGATCAAGGCCAGGAAAGGCTGACCCCGTCGGGCACCGGCCCGCAACACTCACCTTGTGCTTGCCTTTCATGGCGCAGTTTTCTCGATCCTGCTGTTTCGACCGCCACGTCAACTTCTGTATCAACCAAGCAAAGCCAAAGTTGAGATTTTAACTGGGAGGGAGCAGTGTGTGGAGCGGGGAGGGCATTGCTCATGCAAATGAGTCTGGCAGCTCCCATTGCTCACCTTGCTCGGTAGGACTTCCGTTTTGGGCATTTCGTCTAAGTTTACTGAATAAACTTGATCTCTGTTGAAAAAAGGCAGTCAGTCAGATCACGGGAATGCAAAAAAGATGGCACGCTGCTGCTTCTTATTTTTGCAGATCTGCCTTGATTGTGTTTTGCAGAGAATCCAGATTTTCTCTGTCTCAAAGTCCACAAAGAGCACCTTTTCATTAGTGAGATGCTTGTATTTATTACTGCTGTCCAGGAGCACAGAAAACGTCCCTCTCCAGGCAAGGGTCAAGACGCTACTTGGTATTAGTATAGGCATATTTCTAATATTTGCTTCAATAATTTAGAAAGAATAAAGATTTTTTTCCCCTTGTTGCTCTGCAAGAAAAGAATGGTGTGTGATTTGTTGATGGTGATTTAAAACAGCGCGGCCAAAGGCCTTAGCTCCATGCTTTGTTCCTCGTACACGGCATGGACTGTTCTCGGTGAATATTTTGGTTACTTGCAATTCTTGGTCACAGTCACACATTAGTTTTTCATGAATCAGACACCTTCATGCAAGCACCACGAGAGAAAAGAATTTTAATCTAATAAACCAACGAGAGGAAAATTACCTGCCAGCGATATAAAGTGTGTCTCGAATTTTCAACATCAGCTGAAAGTCCAGCCTGTGCTGCGACTCGTTGCCTGAAGGGCGTCCTCTAAAAACCGGATATTGCCGAGAATCTGTGAGAGAAAATGGGCTGAGCCTTCAGTCAGGATTATGGAACTGAAGAATCAATAGACAGCATTGATTAGCAGTATAGACTACTTGTAGAAGGGTTTTAACTAAACTCCTCTCTTAAGGTCTTGAATATGAATGAATAAAAGATGTGAACGTCAGCAAATGGTCTTTTCTTTTTAGTGAGAATATATAACCTATGTCTATGGGTTCCCTCAGCAAAGCATCTAATGAGACAGTTCTATTTCCTCCAAACATCTGGAAATGATTACAGATCAATTAGTGCACAAAACACTTCAAAGACATCTAAGAATCTCTTTGGGAAGGAACAGGAAGAGAAGCTCCTTCTGAGGAAAGAAGATGGCTTCGGGTGACTTACAGTGGTGGTCAACAGTGTTGAGGGGCTCGCTGTCTTCAGGAAAGCTGACTGCCCTGGACTGGGAGATCCTTAGGAGCAGCGCGAAGCCACACAGCAGGAGGAGCCTCATGGTGGGCCGGGAGGACGTCAGAGCAGCCCTGCCTCAGGGATCCCACTTAACTCTCTGCAACACAGAAGCAATGTGGACGCTGTATGAGCCGGGCTGGGACACTCTTCCCCCCTGTAGCCAGCTCTCTTTGCATCCCTTGCTCTTTTCAAAGCTCTTCTCACACCAGAAAGCCAGGCAGCAATGGACCGGGTGTCTCCAAAAGCACAGAAGGAAGATGGCAGCATGCCTGGCATGGCCGCAGCATCTGGCAGGCGCTCTGACATCACAGGTGAATCTGCTAGAACTTTGGAGATAACTGTGCGTGTCATCACAGGAAAAGTACCAGGATCACAAACAGCGAGGCTGGCTGGTGGCTTGGCACAGAGATGGGCAGATTCGGGATGCGAATTTTAATTCAGTTCCAATCTGCATCCTTTTCCCCAGTCCTGAACTACATCCACCACAGCTTGTCTGTGCCCCCAAATAAAATGCCCAAGCTATCTGCAAGCTATCTGGAGAGCTGCTGGCCCAGTCAGCTCACCCAGGCTCTTGACTCAAGCTTTTGCTGAGTTCCCATCCTGACCAAGCCTTGCCTCTAAATTCCCAAGAAGAGAAGTTCCAGAAGCTATATAAGACCATCACGCAAACAAGGACACAGTGACCTTGGATGAGGGTGAAGGAGGAGTGTAAGAAGTGCAATGACGTCAGGACAACCAATCAAGCAAGGCAGGGGGCCAAGGCAGCACAGCTGACCCCAGCCACTGGGGACATTGACATTGTTTTGTGAGACCATCTGGACACGAGCCCATACCCTAAGCCTGGCTGGCCTCTTAGCTTTATTGGACTTTAGTGCTGCAGGGAGTCTGAGGGACCACCTAGCTCAGCCCCCTCAATTTTTCAGATGAGAAAACTAAGGGCTAGAAAATGAAGGGGCTCTGATGAATTCCATGGGGCTTGTGAGGGTAACATTAGAATCCAGACTCAATCAGCTGAGTACCCCCCTCCCCCTGCTGGGTTCTTTCTGCAAATTAAATGGAGAAAATAAATGATGGAGTTTTGTCTTTCGATATGCAATGTGACAGAAAGGCTTCGGGGGCCTGGATTTATTCATTGTCTGTTGAAATCACATTTCACAGCTGAGAAACTGAACGTTAAATATGTACAGTGTATTGCACATCAATCCTTCAATCAAGCTAAAAATAAGCATTAAATTATATAATAATCTCAATAAAAATCTGAAAGAGCTTTACGCACTTTCAAATTTTTCAAAGGAAATTAGGGACCTGCTGGGTCAAGGCAGCGGCCATTTCTAGGGAGCTGTTAGTGCTTTTCTCTGTAACAAGGCCAGCCTTTGCTTAGCTGGAAGTGCCCCTTCCAGCCACCATACTGTACAGTGAAACATTGCGCTTACTGACAACGCCATATACCTATGAATTTTTAGGGAGAATGTAAATAACAATTAAGAACTGCTTCAGATTCTGGGAGGATTCAGCCACTCCATCCAGTATTTACTGAGGTCTCTTTGTCTACTTGAGACCAAGCCCACAGGTGCACGTACACCTCTGTTAAGCAGGATTGCTCCAGCTAAAGTCGAAGTCAAGCACATGTGAGCTCTCGAATCTTAGTTTTGCCACAAGATGACAATATTGCAATGCAAGTTTTCTCAATGGATGATTGGTCCGGCAGCAAGTTAACACGTTAAAGTACTTTTAGCATGGGGGACTGGAGCTGCATCATTCTGTGCTCAGGCAGCAAGTGCAGTGGACTTTCATGCCACCAGTGTGGATGCAGCTGCCCTGGCTGTCGGCTCTGTTGGCCTGGGGACATTGCTTTAAGCCTGATGATCACTGGCTCCCTATCTGCCCTTCTCCTCGTGAAGAAAGGGAGCTTCTGCCTCAGCATGGGGAGGCCCCCAAGCACAGACAGCACCCGTGGCTGAGCAGGTGGACTTCAAAGCCTGAGCAGCTGCGCAAGTGAGGATGCAACAGAGGCAGGGAGGGAAAGGAGAACTCAAAAGAATTAAGCCGTGTCGAGTGCCTGGACCAGCTCCCCATGATGGATGCAGTCATTCTGTACTCCAACCACATACCAACAAGAATGAAAACTTAAGAAGTCTGGACAGGGTCTGGTGAAAATGTCCTGAAATACGAAGGCAATTTAGTTCATGTTTTCCCTCCCAAATGAAATAGTTATTTTAAAACAGTAATGGTTGATACTTAGAATAAACTCACAACTCGCACTGATTGATCTAATTTGGAAAGTGAAGTGAAAACAACCACTGATCTATGTGCTGTAGGACATCCTGACCCTAGCCCCATGCTGCCTCGGGGCTGTTCTTTCTGCCACATGTTCAGATCCTCAGCTGCTCTGAGAAGGTGCTTTTTCCCTCCAGTCCCTCCCTCAGAAGCAGCTTCCCCTCATCTGGCTTTCTCACGTTGCATTTCATTTTTAAAGTCCTAGAAAGAGAAGCAGCACACAAGGACAACATCTTGCCCTCAGTACTAGACGCTCTGTACCCATCCCAGCTCCATATTCTAGATCCATCTGCATGGCATCAGGAGGAAGATTCAGAACTGTCCTTTATTCCTAAGGAAATGTGGAAAGAGCTGCATGAAAGTGGACCCGCCTCTTTGGGACAGGTACCCGGAGGGCTTCCGCGAGGAGGCAAGATCCCCACAGCAGAGAGCAGGGGAGGGAGGAGCTCAGCCTCAGCCTGGCTCTGGGCAGCGAAATAGACTCTGCTGACTCACCGGTGAGCTCTGAGCTCTGGGCTGAGCTCTCATTCCCTCTGGCTCATGCATCTGATGCTGCAGAAAGTACTGCCTTCCCACACCCCGCCCTGCCACCTAATCTTCCAAAAATAAAGCCCCATCACTAACTTCTTCCTGTCCCTACATAAAGCTGTATTAAAAAACAAACAAACAAAAAGCAAAACAAGTACTGATTTGCCATAGAAGTTATAAATGGAAGCGTTTATGTTCTACATGCAGCAAAGTGAGCTTGAGCAGGAAATCTGGAATAGCTTGCGAGCAATGTTTTCAGCAAGAAAATTATTTGCATACAAGGCCCTTGGACTGCAAGGTGCCCACTTGATGGAAGACCCTCAAAATTCTAGGGGCCAGCAGACTACTTCTGTTGAAGGAGATCAAAGCGTTGAAAATGAACTCGGACCTCAGGAGTTTAAAAGAAAAAAAAATGCAAATTCACTCTTTCTTATGCTGTCTGTCTCTAGGCTCTGAACCCTGCTGATATCCGCTTACTTTCTTTAGGACTCGGTTTCCCCGAGTGCAGAATGGGAGTTGCTGTCTTTGCCACCTTAGGTTCTCCTCAGCATTCAGTGACATAGACTATATAAAGCCCCTAACCCAGAATCCTTCCTGGAGCCAATCTCTAGTAACTTAGTAAAGAGCACCAGGACTCCCCGCTCTGTCTCCCAGGTGCAGGGCAATAAGGAAGCTTCGAGAAGCAATTTTCACTGTTTTGTCTTGTACAACTACTTGCAAAGCAGTCCATGGACACTACCATAATGAAAATGATGAGGGGTATTCTACAGGAAAAAGTAAAGTTTCGTGAATGTCAGAAAAAGCTGGGGGGAACAACTTGCCCTGCGCAAGGCTGTAGTAAAGGGCACTCCTAGCAGGTTAATCCTTGCCATTAGAACACACATAGCTGTCCTTTTTTTATCCTTTGTATTTTTTTTTTAAATCTGCTTTTTAATTTTTGGTTTTAAATCTCTTTTACTTATTTGGTACAGCATTTCACTATGTAGCTCAGACTCATAGTGATCCTTCTCTCTCAGCCTCCCCAGTGCTGGATCACAGGCATGCTCCACCATGCCCTGTTTTGGTGGCTGGCATGGCATGGCATGCAGTACTAGGGAGTGAATCTGGGCACTTGTTGTTGCTGGGCAGTTGCTTGGATGATTGAGTTATCTACCCAGTACACACCCACTTTCTTGTATTTTATTATTCTATATATTCTTGCTGCTAAATTTTAAAAAGAATGAGTAAATTCTTTCTTTTTTTTTTGTGGAACCAGGACCTTTCACTTGCCAGGGAGGCACTTGTGCCCCAAGCCATCTCTCCGTGCCACCCCCACTGCCCCATAAATTCTTTTTTTTTTTTTTTTTTTTTTTTTTTTTTTTTTTGTCTTTTTGAGACAGGGTCTCACTATGCAGTTCAGGCTGGTCTTGAGCTCACTTTTGTAGCTCAGGCTGGTCTCGAACTCACACTGATCCTCCTGCCTCAGCCTCCCGAGTGCTGGGATTACAGGCCAGGCGTGCGCCACCGCGCCCGGCTCTCCCCCATAAATTCTTTTTTATTTATTTATTTATTTATTTATTTATTTTTTTTTTTGTCTTTTTGAGACAGGGTCTCACTGTGCAGTTCAGGCTGGCCTTGAGCT
>PVJA010027900.1:0-28115 GCA_004027025.1 Myocastor coypus
CTCCTCCTCCTCCTCCTCCTTCTCCTCTTCCTTCTCCTCTTCCTCTTCCTTTTCTCCTCTTCCTCCTCCTCCCCCCATCAAGGAGCCAAGGAAATAGCTCAGGGCATGTGCCTGTCTGGCAAGTGCAAAGTCATAAGTTTGATCCCTGGTTCTGAAAAAAAAAAAAAAGCTATCAAAATAGCCTTTGAGTATTTTTCTGACTAACTTTTTATATATGAAACATAGCACAGGGGTATCGGTTGTTAAGAAATCTATTATTATCGTTATTATTATTATTTAAAAATCAAAATCAAAGTATATGTGGCCAATGATTCTTCAGGAATTACAAACAACAATCAAGAATGACCTGGGAGCTGGGCGTGGTGGCTCACACCTGTAATCCTAGTACTCGGGAGTCTGAGGCAGGAGTATTGGTGCGAGTTCGAGACCAGCCTGGGCTACAAAAGTGAGCTCAAGGCCAGCCTGAACTGCATAGCGAGACCCTGCCTCAAAAAAAAAAAAAGAATGACCTGGGGCCAGTGAGATAGCTCAGTGATCTAAAGCACCTGCTTAGGCAAGCTTAGGCAACCACAGGGACGTTGGTTCGAATCCCTGGCACCACATGCTGTGCCAGTCCCAATCCCAGGGCAGGTTGAACTGGCTATAACATAAATCAATAAATAAAGTTTAAAAAAGTGACCTAAAGCAGCTGGACATGCTGGTGCAGGGTTATAATCCCAGCATTCAGGGATGGTGAGACCGGAGGATCACAAGTCTGACCCTGTCTCAAAATAAAAATTGAAAAAAGGGATGAACCTTGGTGTGAAGGACCTGGATTCATGCCACCTGCAAAGCCCAGAATTTGATTACCTACTATGAAGAATAGAGAATGTTATGGTTTATGTCTAGTTGTCCCCCCAAAGCCTCATGGAGTCATTGGGCGGGGACTTCTAGAGTTTGAGACTTGATGCGTGATTCCTGGGATTATGGGTTTTAGTACTGATGGGATTATGGGTGTAGCCTAGGGCAGGAGCTAAGGCGGAGAGCCTGAATGTAATATAAAGAGAGACAGAGAGACAGACTAGAGCTCTAGCTGTTGCTGTTGCTCTGCTGCTGTTTGGCTGGCTACCTCTGCCGCCATTTTGTTGCTGTTCCGCCGCCAGGAACTGGATGCTCTCTGCTCTGTTCCTCTCAGCCTTGGGCCAGCCGAACATGGACTGAAACCTCCGCGAACTGTGAGCTAAATAAACCTTTCCTTCCTTCATTTTGAGTGTCGGGTATTTGTATCTCAGCAACGATTAAAAAGTAACTAAGACAGAGAAGCTCATGAAATACCCTTGTATGTAACTAAGTCACCCTAAATTCCCCATGAATGAAAGGGAATAACTTTTTCCCCTGGGTCTCTTTTCTTGCCTGTGGAGTGAATCTCACATCTTTCCAAGAGGCCAAAGTTTTGAGCTAAAAGTACAGAACAACATCACACACTGCCTCCTGCCGTGCAAGGAGCTCGCTGGTTACTTCCTCCTGCAAAACATCTCGCATCTGTGACCTCAGTTGCTTCAGAATAACCCCGAGAGCATGAGAGACGCAGCAGGTGTTCTCATCACTTTAATTTAAATTTTACAGGTGAGGGAAATGAAGCTCTGAAGACATTATCTGGTTTGACCAAGAAACAGGAAGTAGGTGGGGCTGCGCCGAATCATCTTGGGATTTCTCAGTCCAGATTCCGAGTTGAATTCGCAACACTCTGCTGCTTGTCATAATATCCAGGGGCAAGAACCGGGAAGATGTACAAAGTAGATCTATAAATACAGTGTTAGTATGCTGATCAGGAATGTTTGTTTAGAGGCTGAATGATTTCAGTACAGAGATGTTTGCTGCCGTGTTGGTTATAATGGCATTAAGGAAGTGGCTTGTGTATGAATTCATATTAATGTGTATGTGTCCACACCTATAATTATATGTATGTATATAAAAATTATAATTGCATTGAAAAAAAAAGTGGAACACACACATAAATGCCCACAACAGCAAGTCCAATAATGATATATTCAAATAATATATTTCTGGAAGTTTCTTAAAATTTTACTTGTGATTATCTTCTCTCTCAGTTTAGGTGTAGGGGTAATATTTATTTTCTTATGTACTCTTTCCTATATTTTCTGAGTCTTTTGTACAAAAGGAGAGCTACTTTTGACTGTGGTGCTAGACAAGGATGATCTTGAGAAAAGAAGGCATGGATGGATGGAAGGACTTTATCCAGGCTCTGGAGACTGAACTGGGGCCGGGGGATTTGGGAAGAAAGGCTGGCATGCTGTCCAGGGCAGTGTCAGCTAGAATGGGCTAGCACAAGAGACAGCCAGGTATAAAGAAACCAGACGGAAGAGCTGGGCCACCTCTGTAATCCCAGGATATGGTAGGCTGAGGCAAGAGGATTGTGGAGAGATTGAGACAACTCTGGGCTACATAGTAAATTCAAAGCCAGTCTAAACTGCATAGGAAGACCCTGTCTTAAAAGCCTGGGGCTGACCAGGTAGCTCAGTGGTCTAAAGGACCTGTTTAGGCAAGTTGAGGCAACCACAGGGACCACAGTTCAATTCCTGGCACCACGTGCTACACCAGCCCCACATCCAGGGCAGGCTGAGCCGGGCACACATACATATATACATACATACATACATACATACAGTTTAAAGAAAACAAAAACAAAAAATTAAACAAAGTGCCTACTTAGAGTGCAACAGCCAGGGTTTGATCCCCAGTGTGCTTTGCTGGCCCCTACCCCAGGACACTCTAAATCAGTAATTGAGACTGGGCATGGTGGCCCAGACCTATAGTCCCAGGTCCTGGGAGGCTAAAAATAGGAGAATCACTAGGAGTCTGACCTACATAATGAGACCCTGTAGACACTGTACTAAATACATTTTAAAAAATCAAATAAAGAAAAAACGGACAGAGTCCACAGGTTGGGGTAGAAAGGTTTCACTCTCTTGGGCATGAAATGGGGGAAGGGGCATTGTGGGTATTTTTGAAGAGTACCTGAGGGCTGGGGAAATAACTTAGTGGCACAAGGACCTGCCTGGTAAGCACAAGGTCCTGAGTTCAATTCCTGGTACCAAAAAGATAAAAGATAAAAGAGTACCTGAGCATCTGGTAAGGTGGTGTATGCTTATAATCTCAGAGTGGAGGAGGGTGAAGCAGGAGCATGATGAGTACAAGGCCAGAGTAGGTGGCTTAATGAGAGCCTATCTAAAAGGAAAAAAGTGTATCAGAGCTTCATGTATGGACAGGAAGGAGTCATTAAATGTCAACTCAAAGTGGATGACACCATCAGAAATATCAACAAATGTAATTAAAGCAGTGATAATGCTGTCTCAGGGCTCCTCTGTGCATGGCTATGCCCTTTCCTCTTTTGGCCTGACAGGCTGTCCTGTCCCTGTGTTTATAGAGGCTGTGGTTGTTGGTCATGACAAACCCTTCTGTAACCTGTGAGGACAGCAGCAGTAATGCTCGCAGGAGTCTATAGAGCCACAGCCTCGGGAGATGCAGCAAGCAGCAAGCTCCAGGCCATCAAGTCATGGTAGAGAACAGGAAGGTATCCAGGTTGCTGAGGAAAGGCCATGAGCCACCCCAGGGCAAGGAGGACAGAAGATCTGGGAAGGGCAGTGTTTTCCCCCAGGAAGCTGCATCTGACTGCTGCAGTTTTGCTCTGAGTGCGGCTGATGCACACAAGGCCTTGTCCTAATCTGTCCTCCCTGGTCCCCTTCTGTTGGTATCTTCCCTTTCCTGGATGGCCATGCTGTCACTAGACTGCATTGTTGTTTCTAAGGAGCTTCTGTAGGAGGAGAGAGAGAGTGTGCTCCACTTTTAAGACACTTGGCCCTTTACACCTCTTAGCAGCTCTTTCCTTAGCCTAGGCACGTGTCTGCCCATTGTCCAGGCTTCGTGTCTTTAGCCATCCTGGAGCAGCCTGCTCCTGAAATGATGCCATGTCTTCCCTGCCACATGTCTGTCTGCTGTCAAATAGGAAGACCAAGACTGGGCACGGTGGTGCATGCCTGATATCCCAGCTCTTGGGAGGCTGTAAACAGGTGGATCACTGAGTCTGATCTAGTAGTGAGACCATGAACACTCTGTAGGTCCATCCCTCAAATACAAACAAACAAACAAACAAACAAAGTAGACCTGAGGCACAATACATTTCCTTTTGTTTTCTCTTCTAGATTATAAGAGAGAACATTCTTATCCAGGGGCCCGGCAGGATGGCTCAGTGGTCTAAAGTGCCTGCTTAGGAAAGCTTAGGTGGCTGCAGGGACCATGGTTCGATCCCCAGCACCACATGCTGCACCAGCCCTGCCCTCAGAGCAGGCTGAGCAGCCATTAAAAAAAAAAAAAAAAAGTTCTGAAAAAAAAAAAAAAAAAATAAAAAATTCTTTAAAAAAAAAGAAAATTCTCATCCATTCTCTTTTTTTTTTATTTTTTCATTTTTTTTTTTTCTTGTTTCAGAACTTTTATTTGTTTATTTATTTATTTTTATGGCCGGCTCAGCCTGCCCTGAGGGCAGGGCTGGTGCAGCATGTGGTGCTGGGGATCGAACCGAGGTCCCTGCAGCTGCTTAAGCTTTCCTAAGCAGGCACTTTAGACTACTGAACCATCCTGCCAGGCCCCCTCATCCATTCTCTTCAAGCCTTGGTTATGTTAAATTCTGGATTTTCTTTGCTTCTGTGAGTGAGTTTGTCATCTAAATGCAGCAGTGACTTCTTTTTCTTTCCACCTGAGGGTTTAGAAGCTCCTGATGCTGTTGTGCACCATTGTGCAGTCAGGGTTGCCATGGTACTGCGATTGGCCTGTAAAGGGTGAAATCCTGCGAGTACCCTGGTGCCTCATGGAGACAGTGAGTTCTGGATGCAGATGTGGGGTACGGTAGATTCAACTGCACTGTGCATGACGTGGCATGTTGGCTTTGACTGTTGGAGTCCCTTCCTGGTTCTCGTCTCGGCCTAAGAAGTCTAAACTTACAATCCTAAAACCGTGTTGTTGGAATTCTATAAAGTTAGTTCCAATCTTTTTTTTTTTTTTAAAGAATTTTTTATTGCATTTATTTATTTTTCTCTTGTTTCAAAACCTTTATTTGTTTATTCACTCATTTTTATGGCCGGCTCAGCCCACCCCAAGGGCAGGGCTGGCACAGCATGTGGTGCCGGGGATCGAACCGTGGTCCCTGAAGCCGCCCAAGCTTTCCCAAGCAAGTGCTTTAGACCACTGAGCCATCCTGCCGGGCCCCGTTAATTCCAATCTTAACTTGCACTCCCAGTGTAACCCATGGTGATAACAGAGACAGTAAGATATATATATATACATATATATATATTATAATTACTAGGGAGCCAAGGGGCCCTAAGTCCAGCCATGAAGATGGCTTTCTAGAACCAAGACAGTGACCCAATGCTGCACTCCAGTTTTATTCATTGTAGAAGGGGGAGTGGCTTGTGAAAGGGAATTGTGGGATGAAGGTGAGCACCGAAGGGAATTGTGGGAAGAAGATGAGCACTGTGAGCTGGGCTAGGTAGGAGGCCTGCATTCACTTCCACCATATTCAGAGATATGCAAAGGAAGTAATTTGCATTATGCTGTTGAGATAGTATCTAATATTTTGGGGATCTACTGCTTCAGCTCTGAGGTGTAATCTTTTAAGCCCCAGGAAGTCAAAGCCCCTATCTTGAGGCTCAATCCCAGCTGACACCGTGGAGCATTGGCTCCTCGTCCTGTTATCAGGGAAACACGCGTGCCATCTTCAAAAATTACCACCAGCACCTCAGCTAGATCAATATACACTTCTTAAGGCCAATTGAAAGGATCACGAGAAGTCCTAGCTAGCTCTGTACATTTCTGTTTCTTTTGTTTTTTGTCTTTTTGAGACAGGGTCTCGCTATGCAGTTGAGGCTGGCCTTGAGCTCACTTTTATAGCCCAGGCTGGTCTCGAACTCGCACCAATCCTCCTGCTTCAGCCTCCCGAGTGCTGGGATTACAGGCATGCGCCATCATGCCTGGCAGTCCTCCACATTTGACGGCTTGCATCTTCTTCAAATCCTAATCTGATCACTTCCCTGACTGTAGTTTGAGTGGCAGTCAGTGGTTCAAACAGCTATGTAACTCATTTGACAGAAGGACACTGAACCAAAACTGCACGATGAAGTTCTTTTTGCCTTGATTATTTGTTGCACTTAGTAACTCTGCTGCTGGCTCAGGCCAGTCCCTAGGTTTGAGGCCAATGACTCTAAATCTCTTAAAAAATGTGATTTTTCAGCAGCTCCATCATCAGCCATGCTTGGCATATTATTCCTTTGGTTGGGAGGTGGGTCTTAGCCTGGTGGGGAGGGATATGGATCCTAAGAGAAGAGATCTGAGTAACTCATTTTCCATGCTGCTCCTTTACCCGTGAAGGAACTGAGCAGCTACTTGTCAGACACATGGCATGTGGGCACATTTGCTATAGACGCACTCCATGGTCCAGTGGAGGTGTGGGCCTTGAAGCCTATGAGACCTGCAATCAAGCCCAGCTTAATTTCCCTGTGGTCAAATCCCTTATTGTGACTAGTGCTGACCACCAAGAATAGCAGATGTTCTACGAACCATTCTTCAAGGAGGCCAGTATAATAATAAGGTCATAATAAGGTCTAGCTAAATTAGATAGAAATATTATAGGAAGTCAGACAGTACAAGGCCCTCAAGGAGACAGCACAAAAGACAAGATATGTTACAACTGAGCGAGAGACAGATGCTCCTGCTGTGGACCAGACCTAGAGACCAAAGATCAAACAAATGCTGACCTCCCTAAAGATAAGGACCAGGGATTGATCATCGTCTTGAGGAAGCCAGGAAGAGTCACTAATCCAACGGCTACTGGTTGGCTACTGGACAAAGTCCTGCTCTATATTCATGCCCACTTGTTACGGAACTCACTTCCCCATTTGGTCCTGGAATTAACCAATTTTACCTGAATGGTGGTGTTTGTAATCTCATTGGTTGACCATAGTTTTGTCCCACCTCATGCCCACATAAGCGAGTTCCCATGTTCTCCACCTTAGACCATATATGTATGGCTTTACACTATAAAAATACTTGAAATAGATAGCTTCCCAGGGACCACTCGCTTGGGACCCCCCCATCCCTGTCTCGGATAGGAGCTTTTTTTCCCCCAATGCATATATTCTATTCATAATCTCTGTTTGTTCCTAAAATTCAATCTTCCGTTTTAGAGAACACAAACTCATTCCAGGTAGTTGGGTGTTTCATTTCCTGTATGTCACTAGGACAAAGATTGAATACCTGCCCAACCCATATGTACATCATACAGCTACATGTACCTATTTATAGGATGTGTTCATCTCTCAGGGCTCCTGTAAAAATCTACAAGTGAAGAGTTTATTATAACAGAAAGGAATTCATAGTTTCATGATTGTGAAAGTCTAAAGGGTCATAAATCAAGGTGTTGGCGGGGTTCCAGGGGGCTTTTCCTAGCTTTTGGTGCTTGCCAGAAATCTCCAGTGTTCCTCAAGTCATGCATATAGCACATTATATCCCTGTCCCTATTCTTAATGAAGACATCAGTCTTTGTGTGTAGGGCCCACTTTATTACACTCTGACCTCACCTACCTGATTACATCTACAAAGACACTATCTTTAAGTAAAGTCACACACTGAGTTGCAAGGGGCCATAAATTATGCAGGGGATACAGTTCAACTCAGTGCAGAAGGTTAAGAGCAAAAACTAAGTCCCATTGTAAGATGCATGCTTTTTTTTTTTTTTTTTGGCTGGACCAGGGTTCAAATTTATGACCTTGCACTTGCCAGGCAAGGATTCATCTTAAATTCATTTATTTATTTATTTTTTTATATTATGGCCAACTCAGCCTGCCCTGGGTGTGGGGCTAGCACATCATGTGGGGCCAAGGATTGAACTGTCAGTTACCTAAGCTTGCCAAGTAGGCACTTTAGACCACTGAGCCATCTTGCCGGCCCTGCATCTAAAATTCAGACATTAAGGTGAAAAATATTCATTTTTATTTTATTTATTTATTTATTTAAAGAACATTTATTTTTATTTAAATTTTATTTATTTTTTTCTTGTTACAGAAACCTTTGTTTATTCACTCATTTTTATGGCTGACTCAGCCCACCCCGAGGGCAGGGCTGGCTCAGCATGTGGTGCCGGGGATCGAACCGCGGCCCCTGAAGTTGCCCAAGCCTTCCCAAGCAGGTGCTTTAGACCACTGAACCATCCCACCGGGCCCCAAAATATTCATTTTTAAACTTAATGAAATGAATGTCTTGGGCCTGGCAGGATAGCTCAGTGTTCTAAAGCATCTGCTTAGGAAAGCTTGGGCAGCTTCAGGGGCCACAGTTCGATCCCCGGCACCACATGCTGTGCCAGCCCTGCCCTTGGGGCGGGCTGAGCCAGCCATAAGAATGAATGAATAAACAAATAAAGGTTCTGAAACAAGAAAATAAATAAATAAATTTAAAAAAAAAAAGAAAAAAGAAAAAAGAAAAAATCAGTAATGTAGGGGAAAAATTTTGTTCTCAACAGTTTTCCTGAAAATGCTTTGGGGAAATCCCTGGTTGCTGTGCTTCAACTTTAATGGACTGGAGTTATGTTTTCTAGAACAGTAGGTGTTCTCTGAAAGAAATCATTTAGGGTGAAGTGGATTCTCTGGAGAATTCAGCTTATTTTATTAAGTTGTAAGGTGGCAGTGGAAATGCTTTTTAGTGACCAACTGTGATGCTAATAAAGGCTCATGTGAATGTGGATTTAGCTATTTGATGCCCAAAGACTTAGTCAGATCCACTCCTGCTTACAAACGTGGGAACTATAGTTTTGAGATCACAATGATTTCCTGTATAAGCACTCTGAGTTTAAAAAGGGTGATTTTCTGGGCCAGGGAGATAGGTCAGTGGTATAAGTGCCTGCCTGGCAAGCACAAGACCGTGAGTTCAATCCCCTGTATAAACAAACAAGCAAACAAATATGAAAAGGATGATTCTCCATGGCTTCAGAAACATGACCCTCATGTGTCAGCAGGAGATTCAGCACTCCCTCCTGAGGTAATCCATTTGATCACAACTTCACATACTGTAGGGTTTGTGCATTGCTTTACAGTAGGTCAGTTATTTTGAAAGGGCTTAATAGAAAGTTATGCTTGATTTAGTCACTTGTCTGTCACTGGACACAAGACCTCACATGTACAATTTAAATGAGGAGCAATTATTTATTTATTTATTTATTTATTTATTTATTGGTGGGGGTGTCATGGTTTCTCTCCACCGTCAGCTGCCTCCAAGGCAGCAACAGGTTGGGCAAGGCTTGTGATACGTGAAACGCTGCTTACATCCTGGTAGCCAGGAAGCAGAGAGAGAAGGGAGGAGCCGAGCTCGGATCTGCACTCGCTCCCAGGCCACGCCCCTCCTAAACTGCTCCTTCCAACCACACCAGACCTCCTGATAGCGCGCAGCTATGAATTCATCAGTGAGTTCATCCACTGATGACTACAGTGCCCCATGATCCACTCCCATTCCAACAGCACCACCTCCGAGCACAGGAACCCTCTGGGGGACATTCTAGAGCATTCTAGCATGCATTCTAACAAGAGGACATGCATTCTCCTGTCCACCTCTCCTCTATCTTTCGGTTCTCTCTCTCTCTTAACCTCCCCCACCCTTTCTTCTTCAAAGGCCCAGAGAAACACAGCTGGTTGGCCCCATGGAGAAGGAATTGGACACTGAGTTTCACTTACGAAGAACTTCAGGAGTTTCTCTGGGCTGCAGGGCCCAGCACTGCCTTCTTCATCAGTCTGCGAAGGTCATTCTGTCATTCAGCTTTGTAACATTACAAGTGTACGGTAGGACCATTCCCACTTCACAGCAGAGTAAGTGGAGCTGCCTGAGGGGGCGGGGGGGGGGGAGGGACGGGAAACAACACAATATTTTGGCGTCCCATTGCCCTGGGGATGAGGGCAAATGGCAAGTGTTTATTTCCACAGAAAATCAGATTTTTATCCTAGCTCTCAGTGCCTTGATAACATTCTGAAATCGAATAGCTGTTTTCGTAAGTCTCACACACACACACACACACACACACACATATATGTAACACCTGGTCTTTTTGTGTAGCCCAGGCTCATCTTAAACTCATGGCAATCCTCTTGTCTCAGCTTCCCCAGTGCTGGCATTGTAGGTGTGTGCCACCACACCCGACTAGCTGTTTTTAGAAGTAAATGAAATAGGGCCAGCCAGATGGCTCAGGGTCTAAAGCACCTGCTTAGGTAAGCTTAGGCAAGCTCAAGGAGGGCATTCAGATCTCCAGCACCACATGCCCTGCCATCCGTGCCCTCAGAGTGGGCTGAGCAGGCCAACAACAAAAGAGAGAGAGAGAGAGAGAGAGTCAGAGAGAGAGAGAGAGAGAGAGAGAGAGAGAGAGAGAGAGAGAGAGAATAGAAGAAAATGAAAAAATGAAATCCCTGATAAAAGAATGTCTTAGAGTTTATGCAAGTGAGGTGGAAAGGCAGAGGACAGAGGCCGTGCTCTGGCAGGGCAGGGCAGACTTACTGTCTGGTGAAAACACTGTCTCCTGCTCTGTAGATGTGACTGCCTGGGTCCTGTCTCCCAGCTTCCAGAGAAGCTCTGACATCTATCATTCCACGCAGTTTTGTTCTAGTAACTTTACTCCAATTTAGTCAGGGCGCCAGATGAGGTTGCCCTCAGCGGCCTGAGCTTGAGGTTGTGTTGCTGACTCATTACTAAAAATCTAACCAGATCCTCGTGTTTTCAGATGTCACGTTCAGAAGTCAGAGAAAAAGTTTCTAGTAAATCACCATTCTTTCACATTTTCTTTTTCTTCCTCCCCTCTGCCTTCCCTTCCTTCTCCTTTCTCCAATCAGATTTTATTGGTACATTTTAGGTGTACATAATGATCACATTCATCATAGAGAATTTGTATCCATACAAGACATAACTTGTTTCTCCCCCTCCCCTTTTCCTTTCTTCCCCTCCCCACTTACCAAAGCTTTGTTTCTGCTTTTTTCTTTTTCTCATTTAAAACAAACAAACAAACAAACCTTCCCTTCTTTCCTTTTCCCCTTCTTTTTTTTCCTCCTTCTTTTTTATACAGGGTCTCACTATGTAGTTCAGGCTAGCCTTGAATTTACTATATAGCCCAGGCAGGCCTCAAGCTCATAGGGATCCTCCTGCCTCAGCCTCCTGATTATAGGTACATGACACAACACGCCACTTTTTACTTTCTTATTTTAACTAATTGTTTATGATCTGAGTCAGTACTGATTTATACTAAAGTCAAAGCAGGGAAACAATTCGGGGAATTCCATTTCATGTGTTGGATTATGAAGCCACATTTCACATGGACATAATTTCTCTATGTATTCTGAAGGGTTCCTGACACCAACTTGGAAACAAATTTATAGGAGTTTATTAAGGGTTTTTTGCTTGTTTGTTTTGTTTAACCAAGGATTTATTTATTTATTGTTTCAGAACCTTTGTTTATTCACTCATTTTTATGGCCAGCTCAGCCCGCCCCGAGGACAGGGCTGGCGCAGCATGTGGTGCCGGGGATTGAACCACGGTCCCTGAAGCCGCCCAAGCTTTCCCAAGCAGGCACTTTAGACCACTGAGCCATCCTGCCGGGCCCCTTAACCAAGGATTGAGCTCAAGATCTTGTCTTGGTAGGTGCTTAAGCTACTGAGCTATCTCCCTGGCCCTAGTAAATTTTTTTTCCTAGTAAGTTTTTAATACTACATCCCTTAGAATGTAAAAGCGCCTCGTGCTTTCTCTCTTCCATTTCCAAACTCCCTAGCTGACGTATTTTCAGATTAGAACAAAATCCTAAACCTTCTTCCACAAGCCATAGGCCAAAACAACACTTCAAAAGATGGGAATTGTTTTGATTAATGTTGGTAAATAATATTTTATTTGTTTATTTATTCATTTATTTATTGGTACTGGGAATCAAATTCATGACCTTGAGTTTATCAGGCAGGTGCTGTGCTGATGGACTATATCCCCAATTCTTTTTTTTTTTTCTTTTTGTGACTGGCTCAGCCCTTGTTGGGGGTAGGGCTGGCGCAGCATATGGTGCCAGGGATCCAACAGCAAACCTCTGTCCCTATGCTTTGCCTAAGCTTGCCTAAGCAGCTGCTTTACACTGCTGAGCTATCTTGCCAGCCCAACACCCCCAACTCTTATGTGATCATTTATATATTTGATACTTCTATGTACTGAGTAGAACTCACCAGGTACATGTCCTACGGTATTGATGGTAAAGTGCAATATTCCAGGAGGACATTTTGGAGATCTGAGTGGACTCCCTACATGGAGAGTTTGTCAGCGCAGTGGCAATGTAAGTGCTTAGTTTATTATCCACTAAGCCGATTGCCTAATACAGATTCAATTTGACCTCAAAATCTGCCGAGCAACAGAAGGCTGTCCCTAAAGCCTGCTGCATCTGAGAGGGAGCAGGGATAATTTCCTCAGGGAATGTACTTGAAATATTACTCTTACACTAAGCAGGCTCCTTTGCTCTCATGAAGGTATTTTTGCTTATTTGTCCTTTCCTGGTTATTCGGATCACTCTCTCACAATTCCCACGAAAAGCATCCCCTTGGCCTTTGGTTTGTTTCTTTTACTTTTGGAGGCATCACATCTGAGATTTACTTCAAAATAATATAGAAGGTGTAAAAGCAGATGGTGACAGAATGGAAACGTGACCAGCCATGAGTTGACAGGAAAAGCAGATGGTGATAGAATGGAAACATGACTGGTCATGAGATGACAGTTGCCGAAGCTGGATAATGGAGCTGACCATGCTTGTAATCATAGTGAACTTCACTGTCCACAGGCAGGCAGGCAGGCTCCTAGCTAGACATTCGCAGGGCAACTGCAGAGTTTTTGGGACACTGTCAAATGGTTCTCCAAAACAGTTACACAAATTTATATTCCCATCCATGTACGCATTGCACCAGCTTTGAGATTTAGCATTTTTATTGATCTGATTTGTAAAAAATGACCTATCACAAGCCGGACGTGGTGGCTCACACCTGTAATCCCAGCACTTGGGAGGCTGAGGCAGGGGGATCGGTGCAAGCTCGAGACCAGCCTGGGCTACAAAAGTGAGCTCAAGGCCAGCCTGAACTGCATAGTGAGACCCTATCTCAAAAAGGAAAAAAAGAGCCAGGTGTGGTGGCACACACCTGTAATCCCAGCACTCAGGAGGTGGAGGCAGGATCAGTGCGAGTTTGAGACCAGCTTGGGCCACAAAAGTGAGCTCAAGGCCAGCTGGAACTGTACAGTGAGACCCTGTCTCAAAAAGACCAAAAAAAAAAAAAACAAAAAAACAAAAAAAACCCATTGCACTGTTTTCCTGATTCCTGGGCTGTACTCCATCAACCCATGAGATTTACTCACATGCAAAGCACAAATTCAAAGATAATATTAGGGAATTTGAGGTGCCTGCCACACAGTGTCCAAGGCCAAGCTGGGGGCTGCGGAGTGTGCAGCCCGCCATGGCTGTGTCCACCTGCCCAGAGATTGGACAGCACCACAGCCAGCACCCCAAGAGCACTTGAGTGTCCCTCCTCTCTCAGCTGTGTCATCTCAGTCTTCGCCAGCACAGCCATCACAACTGAGTGCTGTCAAATTAAGGAAGAATTTTTTTTTTTATTTAACTGAGGATCAAACTCAGGGCCTTGCACTTGCTAGGCAGACACTTATGCCACTGAGCTATCCCCTGGGCCTTTTGTTGTTGTATTGAGACAAGGTCTCTCTATCTCTCTATATAGCCCATACTAGCTTTGAACTCACTATGTAGCCCAGGCTGGTTTTGAACATACAACAACCTCCCTGCCTCGGTCTCCTGAGTGCTGGGATCACAGGTGTTCACCACCATGCCCAGCTGGCTGGTATATTTAAGAGTCCATGTAGCATACACAGTATGTATTGAGCACTTGCTATGGCCAGACATTCTTCCAAGTAGATTATCAAGACAATAAAATGAGAAAAATCCCTCTGCTCAGGCAGCTTACACTCTGGTGCAGGAGAAGGCTCCTATTTTTTTTTTTTTTTTTTTTTTGTCTTTTTGAGACAGGGTCTCACTATGCAGTTCAGGCTGGCCTTGAGCTCACTTTTGTAGCCCAGGCTGGTCTCGAACTCGCACTGATCCTCCCTCCTCAGCCTCCCAAGTGCTGGGATTACAGGCATGCGCCACCACGCCCGGCTAAAGGCTCCTATTGAGATATATTTAAAAACAGACATGCAAGCCGAACATGGTGATGTGGTCCTGTGATGCCAGCACTAAGGGAGACCGAGGCTGGAGGACCTTGAGCTCAAGCCAGGCTGGGCACCTAAGTAACTTAAGGAGAACATATGTGAAAATAAAATTGAAAAAGTGTGGGCATGTATCTTAGCGTGAGGCTCCGCATTCATCCCCCAAATGCCACTCCCCTCCAGAAAAGCCTCATTAAAAAGAAAAAATACACTCTAAAAAAACCGTATCAGTCTCTGATAATTTAATTTATGATTTTTCATTGTTACAATGGTACAAAAGAGATACATGTCCAGTTGAGACCTACTTCGAATTTTGTTCCTTTCCCAGGCTGGTGACATGCAGGGCAATCCTTTCTCATCATGCTGGGTTCAGCAACAAAACACAGCTTCCAGTCAGCCTCACTGTAACAGATGGAAAGGACTAATGCTCTGCCACGTGCTGCATGTTGCTGAGCTAGGATGTTCCCAAGGTTAGGGGAATTCAGTGCTTTTTCCACTTACAATGTTTTCAATTTGCAATACACTCATGAAGATGTAATTCCATTGTAAGTGAAAGTACATCTATATTTATAAAATGCTAATTGATAAGAGGTGCTAACAAAAATTATTAAAGCAGGGAAAAGGGAATAAAAAGTATTAGTGGGTCAGAGCCTGTGCTGACAATCCAGCTCCTGGGGACTGAGAGTAGCCATGATAGTTCCAAGGCCACCCAGGGAGGCCAAATCCCAGGACAGAGTGTGCAGCACTGCTGAGAGGCTCCAGAGCAGCCTCCAAACCCTGACCCTACTACTCACCCTTCCTAACGTCTGGCCACCACTGGAGCACCTTGCCCGCCCTGCAGGAGGACTTCCAGCCTTTTGGACAGCTGGCATTGTGATGTCTGTGTCTTGGCCGTGCCCTTTTTTCCCTTCGGGTTGGCATCTTCCTTGCTGGGCCCAGGTCTGGCTCTGCCGAGCCACCCTGTTTGTGAGCTACCCTGATAAAGCAACTTACTGCCATGGTACCCAGTTCTCCACCTTATCAGGGAGGTGCCACTCTCTCGGAGCAGCCACAAGAACATGGGTACACATGGGGATGATAGTGGCATAGGGAGTGAGCACAGAGACAGTGGTCAGTGCTGGGGACCTGAGATCTTACTGCCACTGCTCCCAGTGGATGCCTGCACTGGGATGCCTGGGAGTAGATGCTCCCAGGATCACCTGAGGGGCTGAAGACCTCCCAGCTAGTGTGTTCTCCAGCAAGAGGTCTGAGGAAAGCCTCAAAGCCCTGGCCAAGAGGGCAGTCATCTCTGACGGTTTCCACTTCATGGAGGAGGAACTGCATTTTGCTCTGTACATGCCCAGCATGCAGTGCTCAGTGAGCATGCATCATACCACCTCAGGCCTCTTGGTCTCCACTGACAGTGCTGGGTCCGAGCATCCTCAAAGTCTGGATAGAGACCTTCTTTCACTTGGGGAAGGAAGGTCTCCACGTCATGCAGATGGTGTTGGGTGCAACGCCCCACATTGTGTTCAGCAGCAGTTTTCTTGCCAAAGCAAGCAGTTCTGGGCCCTTCAAGGCAAAGCGATCAGGGCCATGAACTGAACACCCACTTGGCCACTTCTGTGATGTGGGAGATCTTTGAAGATGACCACTCGAGCCACTTTATAGATGGAAAAGAGACAGGGAACTGTCAACTGTGCCTGCTTCTCCAAGGAGCAGAACGTGGTTGCTATTCAGTGTTGAGGAAAGATATTTTATGAGAGCTGCAAAGAGATTTACCCGAACCAAGAGCTGCTTGTGTGATATGGAGACTGCCCTGAGAAGTCTGTGGGCGTTCCAGTGAGCCTGCGGGTCACTAAGCAGGGCACCTAGGCAGTGGCACGAACAAAAAGATCAAGGGAAATTTAAAACTTTTAAGTTCTTAAGATTTTATTTATTTATTTATTCCATTTTTAGGGAAGGGTCTATAAGGTCTTCAGGGTCTCACTACTAGATCAGACTCGCAGTGATCCACCTGTTTACAGCCTCCCAAGATCTGGGATTACAGGTGCATGCCACCATGCTCAGTCTCAATTGCCATTTCAGTGCACCCTTGGGGCAAGGCCAGTATGGCAGGTCAGGGCTCCTGTGCCTACTTGCAGGTGCCTTAATCCTCTGAGCTATTTCACCGGCCCAAGTTCTTGAGATTTAAATGTATGAGGTTATTGAACTAAAATAGCAAGGCTGAAAATATTTTGAAGTATAAAATTAAGTCATTTATTTAGTCAATAGATTTAAAAAAAACACCTTTATGCACCTAGTACCATTCTAAATGCTTAAGTAACAATTGGAATGAAACAAATTATAAGAAATATAGGGAGGGTATTTTCTGTTTATTGGCAATTATTTTTTTTATTTATTATTATTTTTTATTATTCAGTGGTCCTCCTGCTTCAGCCTCCTAAGTGGTGGGATTATAGTTATGCACTGCCATGGCAGACTCTTTTTAAAATTTAGATTGTGTATTTAATATTTGTACTGTCCATCATCATCCATACTAAAGGTGACAAAACACTGAATTTCATGGTGACATACAAGCTGTGAAGCTGCCTGGCAGGTTATTCTCTTGCACCCACTAATTGAATTGTTTGTGAAGCAAATGGAATCACTTGCATGAGTCATTTCAGTTAATTTGACAAAAACTTGAATGACATCATGAATACTATGAAATATTTTGAAATATTTTTAGGCTCTGTGTTCCCCGAAGTGACTGGAAGCAAAGGCATGGAAATATCAAGGCACTCCTAAAAGCAGTGCTTCAGGATGACTTAATGTGTCATGTTAGTGTTTGGCTAGATGGCAGAATATTTAATTCTATAAGTATTATGTAATAAGGCATGTAATACAGCATTGGATTCCATATCAGTACATTTATATTCTTGTGAAAATGTGAATATATGGCATGTATACATATGTGTATGTACACATGTGCCCATTGATATATATGTATATATCCGTATGATATGTATGTGTATATATGCATGTCTATGTATATGTGTGTATATGTGTGTTTGCATCATCTTGTCAACACTGAAATGGGAAGAGGTTCATTTATAAAAGCAACGAGCCACAGAAATATCCCCACTGAGATTGTTCACTTGATTAGGCTTCAAAATAATTTTTGAGGCTGGCTAGATATGAATCCTGCTTTTTACCTTTTTTTTTTTTTTAAAAGAAAGCTCTTTGTTTATTTTTGTTTATTTTTTAATCTTTTATTACTTTTAATAAGAAATTACAATGTGACAGTTTCAAAACATGTTAGTACATTCTCAATAATTGATACAATACAGTGTTGCCCTTATTGTAGTTATACAGAGCACAGGGTATAGACGTTACATTTTTCTTTTTCTTTTTTTTTTTTTGTCTTTTTGAGACAGGGTCTCACTGTGCAGTTCATGCTGGTCTCGAACTCGCACTGATCCTCCTGCCTCAGCCTCTCAAGTGCTGGGATTACAGGTATGAGCCACCACGCCTGGCCAGTTCTTTTCTTTTAAAGAAAAGTTTACGCACACCTGTAATCCCAGCACTCGGGAGGCTGAGGCAGGAGGATCGGTGCGAGTTCGAGACCAGCCTGGGCTACAAAAGTGAGCTCAAGGCCAGTCTGAACTGCATAGTGAGACCCTGTCTCAAAAAGACAAAAAAAAGAGAAAGGTTTAAAAAAATTTTTTTTCTTGTTTCAGAACTTTTGTTTGTTTGTTTATTTATTTTTATGGCCGGCTCAGCCTGCCCTGAGGGCAGGGTTGGCACAGCATGTGGTGCCAGGGATCGAACTGTGGTCCCTGCAGCCTCCTAAGCTTTCCTAAGCAGGCACTTTAGATGCTGGGCCCCTCATCATAATTGTTTAAATGTTTAAAACTTAATGAGATTATAAAGAAACCAATTAAATTGAAATATCCCTCCCCTCCCCCTTTTTTTTTTGCAGTGTCTACAGGGTCTATAGGTTGGCACTAGGTAGTTTTTTTTTCTTTTTTTTGTCTTTTTGAGACAGAGTCTTGCTATGCAGTTCAGGCTGGCCTTGAGCTCACTTTGGTAGCCCAGGCTGGTCTCGAAGTCACACCGATCTTCCTGTCTCAGCCTCCCAAGTGCTGGGATTACAGGCATGAGCCACCATGCCTGGCTCGGCACTAGGTAGATTTGACTTGTAGTGATCCACCTGTGTTCAGCTTCCCAAAGAGCTGGTATTACAAGCACGCACCACCATGCCCAGTCTCAATGGCTCTCTCAGCACACCCGCGCTGGGCGCAGGGCCAGGACAGCAGTCCCAGGCTTCAAAACTTTGCCCCTGTGTCTGCCTAAGCAGGCGCAGTTAAAGTATTTGTTTGTTTATTTTGGCTGGATCAGGCTGCCTTAAGGGTGGGTGTGGGGATCGAATTGCCATCCCCCTGTGCCTGACTGGGGTTGCCCGCGCAGGTGCTAACCCGAAAGTCCTAAAGTATTTTTAATCACTAATATTAATGTATCCGCTTATGGTACTGGAGATTGAATACAGGGACTTCACAGAGAGTTAAGATTCCCAGTTGTTTTAAAAAAATTTAAAATTATCTACTTATTTTTGTGGTATGGGGGACTGAATCCAGTGCCTTTGCACTGAGCTATATCCCCAACCCTTATTAAAGAATTTTTGAACAATGTCTTGCTAAATTACCCAGACTAGGCTCTAATTTGAGGTTGTCCTGCTTCAGACTCCTGGAATGCTAGGATTACAGCCATGTATCATTGTATCTGGCCTATATACTTCTTTCATAAATAGGTTGTACAGCTTATTTAATAAGCAGGTTGGATAGTATTGATGAGCATAAACTATATTTCAAGATTTCTGCATCTGTAACATGATCTGAAAAGTCTATGATTTCTATTGGTATCAAAACTGTAGGTCTAGGGACTGGGGAGATAACTTAGCAGCCTAAGCATCTGCCTGGCAAGCACAAAGTCCTGAGTTTGATGCTCAGTAAAAAAAAAAAAAAAAGATGTAGGTCTATCATTATTGTTATTATTTTTTTATTATGCTGTTGATCACTGATGTAAATGCTACATGTCAGTTAAAGGTCAGTAGAAACTAAGATGCATTTTTTTCCATGTGAATTCAGGGACCCTTAAAAGGAAGGGCAGCCTGAATTAGACATAGTCTCCTTCCAGAATGTTACACCACTGACTCAGAGAATCATTTTATGTCTGCATCACCAACACTCAGCCTGGAGTCAGCCCTCAGTAACTGTCACAGGAGGTAAATGAGACACAAAGCAATCAAGAACACTGATGTGGGCCCTAGGGAGATAGCTTGGCTGTCTAAGTGCCTGCCTGGCAAGTGCAAGGACCTGGGTTTGATCCCTGGTACCTCATGCTGTACCGGCTCTGAAACCCTGGGCACTCTGTACCAGCCACTAAGACCAGGCATAGTGGCACATGCCTATAATCCCAGCATTGATGAGGCTGGGATAGGAGGATCACTATTAGTCCAAGCTATGTAGTGAGACCCAGTACCAAATAAAGATTTTTTTTTTTAAATTTAAAAGAATAAAGAAGAACACTGATGTTTATGAAGCTCTATTGGGTGCACCACAAGTTTCCATCTCTTATCTCATTAAATCCTCAGTGGCTGCCAGAGAAGTAGTACCCTGTATTTTTTCTAATGATAAAATGAAGATAGAGAGGAGCACTACATAGCAGAATAGAATTTAAACTCAGGGTTATTTGGCTCCAAAGTCCAAACTCTTTTCATCTGCAATGTTATCCTGTACAAAACTTTCCTAGGTAGATGTAGATAACACAAAGTGTTTTCAGATCCTGTCTGTCTGTCTGTCTGTCTGTCTGTTGCTGGTGATGCAGAGGGCTCAATCCCAGGGTCTCTTGCCTAATAGACAAGTAGCCACTGAGCTATATCCTTGCCACCTAAACTTTCTAAAAATAAATATTAGTGAGTGCTGGGGATATAGCTTAGTAGTAGAGTGTTTACCTAGCATGCACAAGCGTCTGGGTACAACCTCCAGAACTGTGAAAAAACAAAACAACAACAACAAAGAACCCTTCCCCATTCAACAATTCTCTTGTAACTCAATGAGCCTAGCCTACAGGGATACCTAAAGACTTAGAACCACTCTTAGTGTAGGAACAGGGTGGCTTCATTTCCATGACTGTAATTTCCTGCCCATAAGTTCAGATCAGCCCTAGTACTGATGACTTGGCTCATATATGCTGTATTTTGTCTGATGGTTCATATGCAAACTTTGCCTACTCAAGAGAGATTTATTGTTTTCTGGCTGATTTGTCCTTGCTGTCCCTGACGATCACAGGAAGATATTATATTCCAGAAAAGTGTTCTTTATTCCACACACCAACACAAATGCTTTGAATTTTGTCTCCCTCTTGGCTTTCAACCCCATTACCCTCTGTGTGTTCAGTTTACCCAAGTGCTCAGATATGCCCATTGTTCAAAATACCAAGAAAATGAAACCTCCTCCTCATGGTTGTTACTCGCAGTGGCTGTTCTATTCCTTCCCAACATTGTGGACTGGTCCTATATAACCGCTGTGTCTGATTTTGGAATTTTGCATTTCTCTCCACCCATGCTACTGAAAACTGTTCTCCAGAAGGTCACTGAATCTCTATCAAATCCAGTGATCTTTTCTTGGTTCTAATTCTTTCTTGAATCTGTAGAATCTGACATTATGACTACACACTGGAGTTTCACTGCCTCCTCATCTTCCAGAATGCTGTTCTATCTTGTTCATCTCCCTTTCTCCCTGGGGCTTTCGTCAGTAGTTTTCTTTCCCATTCCTGTTGTTTCCACAGTACTTGGATGCAGACAACTCCGTGGTGTTTTTCTCACATCTCTTACCTCTCCTCATGCTTGCTGCTCCCCACTCTGCCCAAACCCAGGTCCTCTGCACCCCATCAGTGGCCAACATCACCTCTGAGGCAGTTCCCCTTGTGCCTCTTGTTCATGCCACCATCATGCAGTTTGCTGCTTGTTTCATTCTTTTGCCCCCAACTCTGTCACTTGCAAACCCTGAAGCTCCTACTGTTGCTTGATTTCATTCATTCCCTCTTCATTTCCTCAGCTACTTGGTTTTTAGCTTCTCATTTTTTCATTTTTTGTCCCCATTTCTTTTTTTTTTTTTTTTTTTAAAGAATTTATTTATTTTATTTATTTTCTTGTTTCAGAACCTTTATTTGTTTATTCACTCACTTTTATGGCCGGCTCAGCCCGCCCCAAGGGCAGGGCTGGTGCAGCATGTGGTGCCGGGGATCGAACCACGGTCCCTGAAGCCGCCCAAGCTTTCCCAAGCAGGCACTTTAGACCACTGAGCCATCCCGCCGGGCCCTCTGTCCCCATTTCTAACTCTACTTCTGTTGGTCCTGCAGACATCTCAGGAAAAGGTGCCCTTTTAATACTGGCACCTTCTTGTTCTATCTCTTTTCCTGGCTTTGTACTGTTAGTGTAACTAAGTACAGATCCAGAGTCTGGCATGTGAGACTTCCACAACAAGACAGAAAAAGAAAAACAACATTCTATTTTCTGTACATAGTTTGGCTAACAAGTGAAATAAAAGCTAGAACAAACCAAATGTCAGCAAAACTATGTTATTCCTACACATTAGGATACAGATTTTAAGGGGGGGAAAACCCCCAGTGGACAGTGTTTTTCAAATGAAATATGTTGGTCAGAACCCCAAAAACATTTAAGTAAAATGGTAGTCCAATCAATGCCAAACAGCAGAAATAAGTTCTTTAACTGTGAGGTTATACTGTTTTTGTTAACACCTTTTTTTTTTTTAAACTCAACTATGGTGTAATGGAAAGGCCATTGGACTGGGGAGTGAACAGCAATATGTTCTAATCAGACTTCGCTGTTCAGCTTTCTTAAATTAACATTCCTAGACATTGGTTTTCACATCCAGATGCTCTGAGGCCAGAACTCTGCCAGTGGTTCTCAAACCTGATGGCACATTCAACTACCCAGACAGTGTTTTCAACTTTAGTCATGCCGAGGCCCTTCTGTTAGGGATGATTTCCATAAGTCTGGGGTGAGGCCTGACATCTGCATCCTTAAAAAGCTTGTCAGTTGATTCTAATGCACAGCCAGGACTAAGATCTACTGGATGGACATCAAGAGTCCTTTTGGGGCCGGGCGTGGTGGCTCACGCCTGTAATCCCAGCACTCGGGAGGCTGAGGCAGGAGGATCGGTGCGAGTTCGAGACCAGCCTGGGCTACAAAAGTGAGCTCAGGACCAGCCTCAACTGCATAACGAGACCCTGTCTCAAAAAGACAAAAAAAAAAAAAAAAAAAAAAGAGTCCTTTTGGGGGCCTGGCGGGATGGCTCAGTAGTCTAAAGGCCCTGCTTGGGAAAGCTTAGGCGGCTGCAGGGACCGCGATTCGATCCCTGGCACCACATGCTGTGCCGGTCCAGTCCTCAGGGCGGGCTGAGCCAGCCATAAAAATGAGTGAATAAACAAACAAAGGTTCTGAAACAAGAAAAAAATAAATAAAATAAAAATTCTTTAAAAAAAGAGTCCTTTTGGCTTTCACACAAAAATTATTTTTGGATTTATTCTCCCTTTCAATGACAAGTTAGTTCTCTTTACTTAGCATCTTATAATGTTATGGTTATTTTTGTTTTCTAGTTTCCTTAACTAAGATGTGTCTTATTTTTGTGTACTTATTCCTTAGTACATGCTAGCATTTCAGTAAACATTTACTAAGTCGAGTTGATAAACCTTGCCCAAATTGTATTCCCTCCCCTTACCAAAAATAAAGTACAGGGAAAACTAAAATATAACATTTCCTTGTATGATTTTCTCTCTTTTTTTTATCTTATGCTATGGCCGGCTCAGCCTGCCCTGGGGGTGGGGATGGTGTAGCATGTTGCCAGGGATAGAATGGCAGTCCCTGCAGTTGTCTAAGCTTGTGTAAGCAGGCGCTTTAGACTGCTGAGCTATCTCACCAGCCCTTCATTGTATGATTCTTGATAACCACGTAGGTAAGATGCTTTACAGCCTTGATTTATGAAAGCAAAACTGAAGTCTTTGTCTCTCTCTGGTGCTACTGGATATGAAACTTAGGGCCTCATACATGCTACAGCAACTGTTCTACCATAAGCACTTTTATAAACAGAACATATGAAAGAGGGAGGAATGTGGTAGGCCATAAATACCTGGGCCCTCTTTATGTTTTTTTGTTTTTTGTGGGACCAGGGTTCAAACTCACGACCTTGCACTTGCCCAGCAGGCACTTGTGCCTGGGAGCTATCTCCCCAGCCCCCCTCTTTATGTTTTATTTTGAGATAAGAGTCTCACTAAGTAGTTCAGGCTGGCCTTAAATTTACTATTCCCAGCTTTAGTCTACTGAATAGCTGGGGTTACTGCATGCCATTGGATATGGTTTATTCAAAAGCTCTTAAAGAAAATAAAGCCAAAGTTAAATAGCAGTTACACTATTTTTCTTACATAAATAAAAAATATATAGTTAATTATATGTTAGAGAATGTGCTGTATTGTAGGCAAAAGATTCTTGGTTTCAATTGTATTGACAAGTTCTTGAACAAATATTGCTGTGAAACGTGGATTGTTGAAAATCTATCACAGCAATGGCTGTGAAGGTAAAACATAGCAACGCTTGTGGAATACGCTGTTCATGAGGAGGAAAACTATATAAAAGTACTGTTTTTGTTGGTCATAATGAAACTACATTGTACAACGAAGTTTTACTACACAGGTCTTATCTAAAATTAAAAAAAAAAACTGATTACACTGAAGAACATACTCTTCCTGTTGAATCCAAAATATTCAACAGCTAGATGCCCTCGGGAGTGCTGTATTTTTTTTTTTTAACAGTTAACTTTGGGGATTCTCATAGCAGTATTTTTTTTTTTTCCCCTCACGGTTGTATTTTTATCTGTAAGTTATAGAAATTGCAACCACAAGAAGGCTGCAACGAAGTGAGGTCTCAATTGTACCTCACCATGTATGTGTACTACATAGGTTATAAACATAAACGTACAGTCATATAAATGGGTAGCCTCCGTGAAGGCGGAAGTAAACAAAGGCACTGAAAAACAAGAGATTAACAGCAAATCAAATCATTACAAAACAGCGAGGATGCATGTAATTACCAAGGAGTTCACCTCGGAGACGTGAGACTGGGCTTGTCTCAACACTGGGAGGCTGAGGCAGAGAAGGATTGCCAATCCTGACCAATTAAGAACCTCAGCAAGACTCTCAAAATAAAAAATGAAAAAAGAGGTAGCGATGTAGCTCATCGCGAAGGTCCTAGGTTCAACTCCTAATAGCGGAAACAAACAAACAAACTGGTGACGCTGCAGATGAGTAGAGGCCGGGTGCAGCCCATGGACCTCGGGCGCCAGCTTCTCGGGTCCTGGCGAGAGCCCCCGTACTGCTCCGCAGGACCGAGCCCGCGGCTTCAGCCGGGGTCTCACAATCAGTACGCGCTCCGGGTGACGTCACGCGGCTACGGCCCGCCTCGCGCTCGGAAAGAGGCGGCCGCTGATTGGCTACGCCGCCGAAGGTCTCAAGGCCAATGACAGGGCGGCGACAGGCAGGGTCTGCCCCTGACGTTGTGCTTCCCGCAGCAGGGTTTATTTGGCTCCGGGTCCCCGGCCGCCGCCATTAGGAGTCCACAGCGCCCGAAGCCGCCCCCCTTCTCATCTCCTCCCGCCCCCCGGCTTCCTCCCGCCTCCACGCCTCCTCTCCACCCCTCTACCTCCGCCTCCGGCAGCTAGGAGCCGCACGGGTCCGCAGAGACCATGTCCTGACTGAGGCGGGAGGGCGGAGGCGGCAGCAGCGGGCGGGCGGCGGCGCCTAGGAAGGCGGAGGGGGCCGGGCTCGGCTCGTCGCCGCGGGCTGTGCGGGAGTCGCCCCTGCCGCCGCCTCCTCCGCCGCCGCCGCCGCCGCCGCCGCCGGGCGCCTAGAGTCTGACGAGGAGGAGGAGCGGGAGCTGGAGGAGGAGCTGCCGCCGCCAGGTAACCGGGCCTCGGGTGGGGGCGCCCGCCGCGGCCGCGCGCCTCCCCGCCGCGGCCTGCCGGGCCCTTGGCGGCCAGTGGGGCCGAGGCTGCCCGGCTTGCAGGGCCGCAGCGTTGCGGACGAGGGTATGGCAGGCCCGGGTCGCCACTGGCCGCGCGTCCATTTTGGGCTCCCCCGGCGCGGGGACAACCGGGGTCCGTGGGAAGGTGGGTCTGCCCCACTTGTTTACCGACCTGGCGGCCGCGACTGATCGCCTGGGGAGCCTGGCCACCTCTCTTCCGCCAGATCCCCCAACTTCTTTTCCTGCCGGACGAGTCGGTGAGCAGGGTCTCGCTTCCCTTCCGCAGTAGGCCGTAAATATTCGGGTCCATTGCCACAAGTTGGTGTTGGCTTCCAAACTTGGATTTCGGTCACTTGACTGCTACTCCGCGTCCTTTAGTGGCCTTCTGTTGTTCTTGTAAAATCAAGGTGGGGGGTGCTAGTGGCGAGGTGGAGCTGAAACTTGTGCCAAGACTGGTGAGCCCTCCTTGGCAATAGCGACACCTCGGTGTACATAGGCCCCCCAAGCCCCCCTAGTTTGGTGCGGGTCATTCCTCATGCAAAAGGACTGCAATGAATACTTGCATTACGCAGCGGGGACGACGGGAGTATAGGTTAAGTGTGGAAGTTTGAAACGGCCCATTATCTTTAAGATACAGTGGTGTTCAGAAACTCTCTTGGCTGAGGAATTTGTATTTCAGTTGCTCGGTCTTCTTTCACCGTGAAGCGCCGCCCTCTGTTCTCAGTGTTTTGGTCTCTCCTTATGATGGATCATTGTTTTTCTTAATACATAAAATTACTTTTTTTAAGAACACAGTGAAGAGAAACTTAATTCTTGGAAATTTAAAAACGAATAATTCCTGTACCTGCTGTCTTTGAGTTCCTTATCTCTTGTGCAACTCCCAGGATACCCCTGTGTTGATAAAATACTGGCGACCGAGTGCACAGACTGTAACTCAGGGGAAACCGTAAGAATTGTAATGTTTGCTTTGCTTGTGTCAAGAGCCTTGGGACAGTCATCTAAACTGTTTTTGGAAAAAATAAAGCTAAACATTGCCTCCTAGTTATTATTTTTAATTAGGTGATGTAACTCCAAAAAAATTAGAACTTTCCCTCTCTTGAATTTTGCCTCTAAGATAGGCAGTCTATTTACGCTAAAATTTCCTCACGTTGTTTTTATTGGGCCATTGGGCACTTACGTGATACTATGGTAGTAATGACACATTATACTCTCTTAGGGAGGATATAATTTGAATATCACGAGGGATTTTTATTTGTGGCAGTTTTCAACTTTTATTAGCAAGTTAGAACATTGGAACCTCCCATTTATTTAGTTTTTTTTTTTTTTTTTTTTTTAAGGGCTGGCTCATTCTGCTTGGGGGGTGGTGCCAGGGGATCAAACCAGGGTTCCTGCGGTTGCCTAAGCTTTCCTAAGCAGGTGCTTTAGAGTGCTGAACCATCTCACTGGCCCCCATATATTTACTTTGAAATGTGTTTGGGTTATTGTGATGCACTCATTCATGCAGTATATTTTTAAGTTCATGGCCTTGATCCAGATGTGTATAGTGATATGGGTAATAGCATATCGTATTTAAAGTCTGAAGATTAACATAGCCTTAGTTACACAATATTTGAGGTAAATTGCTTCATGTTGTAATTGATACAGTGAGAACTATTCCATGTACTTTATACTTCTTGCTTTTATAGTAAATGTAAACAAAGGAAATAGGAGTTGTGAGGTAGAACACTAACTTTTTATTTGGTTCAATTTATTTAAGCATTGTTTGCCTCCCCTTCTTTTCTGATAATACTATCTTATTTGGACTTTGAATATTTTTGCCCCCTGTGATAAGGATGTTTCTTTTGGAATATTTGTGCTCCACATGTGCTTTGGATAAATCTTGCATATTTGAACACTTTTAAATCCTCACGTAATATAAAGACCCACAGAATACTCTTAATTTTTTTTTCAGAATACTCTTTAATAAGTGCAAAATAAAGCTGCAGCTCCTTGATATGGCATTCAGTTGTCTCTGTAGTCTGACCCTGACCCTCTCAGTTCAATTTTTTTTAAAAATATTTATTTATTTATTTATTTATTTATTTTCTTGTTTCAGAACCTTTGTTTGTTAATTCACTCATTTTTATGGCCAGCTCAGCCCACCCCGAGGGCAGGGCTGGCGCAGCATGTGGTGCAGGGATGGAACCGGTCCCTGAAGCCGCCCAAGCTTTCCCAAGCAGGGGCTTTAGACCACTGAGCCATCCCGCTGGGCCCTTCAGTTCAAATTCTTATTTTTCCTTTTGTGAATCTAGTTGCAGTCATACTAAGTTGTTCGTGGTTCCTTTGAAATTCTTTCTCTTGACTTTTCTATTTTGCCTTTCCCTTTGTTTGAAATCCTCTCCCGCTTGTGTTTATTATATGCTCTCTGAGCTGACTTAAGTGAGCTGTATCAAGGAGCCTTTTTGACAGTTTTTTTTTTTTTTGTCTTTTTGAGACAGGGTCTCGCTATGCAGTTGAGGCTGGTCCTGAGCTCACTTTTGTAGCCCAGGCTGGTCTCGAACTCGCACCAATCCTCCTGCCTCAGTCTCCCGAGTGCTGGGATTACAGGCGTGAGCCACCACACCCGGCTCTTTTTGACAGTTTAACACCAAATGATTTCAACTTTTGTGAGACACTCTTTTTACCCATAATCTATGCTAATGTGGGTTTCAAGTTATCTTTTAAAAAAATTTTGTTTCTCAATTAAGTGTTTTTTTTTTTTTTTTTT
>PVJA010027901.1:0-28072 GCA_004027025.1 Myocastor coypus
GAAAATGCTTGAGGTCCAATGTTGGAGAACTTTTTAGCTGTAACAGTTCATAAAGGGCTGTACACTGGCTGAAATTCAAATATAGAAAGTATAACAGAAATTCTACTTTGTAACTGGACAAGCTAAATTTGTTTTAACTTTGTAGTGATGCTGCTGACTGAAAAAGCAAGTGACAAGAAAACAGAAAAAAAATGGCATGCAGAATTCATTCTATGTAGAGAGTCACAGAAAGATTTTTTTTCAGATTCAAACACACTAGGGAAGACAGATGGTCACAACAGTGAACTGTTTAGGGAAGAGTTCACATTTAAAGCCAAACACTAGGGAAGAATCTTACTTTAGTCTTTCACAAAAACTTGCAGGCCAATGGGGAAAGACTGTTCATATCAAGACAAAATTTCTTTTCCATTTTCTCCCAACAGTGACAATATTTATTCTATAAAGTTATATTGAGCATAAGTAATATGCTAAACAAATATTTCATGTAAATAATTTGTAATCATTTCCCATAATTACTCAAATAAAATAATTGTCTTTCCCTTAAATATCCCCGGCCCTTAGTATTTTGTTTTTGCAGAATCTTACCTGATATTCTTACCTTCATCTGTATACTTGGAATTACACTGGCAGCATTTATCAAGGGGATGGTGGGATGAATATTTTGAGAATATCATTTGGGAAAATATATGTTTAATCAAGTATACAATTGTAGCATTTGTCAGCTCTTTTAATGACTGCTGATTTTGTAACTTTTACTTTTGAAACAATATAACACAAAGCAAATAAGACCAGCACAAGCTCAAAGTCATGCCTTCATGACAGAAAAATCTAGAGCTACAAAAGAAATTTTAAGTAAAGAAATATTTTATATGAACATTTACAAAATGAAAATAAATAGCAAAGTGGTATTTTTCTGGGATTAAAAATGAAAGATTATAAATAATGATTATTACTACTTTTAAATATTAACTTATACCACAGAAAAAAAAATTATATTCAAAATTACTTCATACAGGAACAGAGATTAAGTAGCTTAGGATAGTAGGCCCTCAGTATAATTGGAATATTTATAATATCCATATTTAGTCACAAAATTGGCAATTTATTACTACTGTATTATTCAATTAACTTTCTACTTCCTCAGAGACAAAAATTTATTTCACAAAGTGTAAGTGTCATTATTCAGTGACCCAGAGGTGGCCTCTCTTAACCATTTCAACGTCTTTCCATTTTTATTTTTCTCTACCTACAATATTCAACCTTACAGTACATATCCGTCATATTCACAGTACACATCAATAAATTTAAAATTTTAATTAATCTCTTCTAGCTGAAGAAACACTTCTGTTTGTTCTTTATAAAACTCAAGATAACATCATCATGTTTTTTTAATAAAACAGATCAATCAGAAATAAATCCATGATTCATATCTAACAGGCTTAAGAAAAATATTCCAAATATATAATAACATTATACCAAAACAGTGAGTCACTGGCTTCTAAATATACGTGCTGAAATCCATTAACAAGTTTTGTCTACTCCCCGAGTTCCACTGAAATTTCTTAATACAATAGCATTAGTCCAACAGCAGCTCAGAATCAATAGTTAGTGGATATAAAAAACAGATAAAATGTTTCTGTATATTCACACAATCACATTTGGTCAGCCAAAAACTTTAGGAAGTTTATCTGTAATCATATTATATTTTAAATAATACAATATTATTTGTAGAAATGTTTCAAATCATGCACATATTCTTAGAATAAAATGTTAATTAACTCTGTTCCCATAAAAAGCAATTTTATATGTCACTCCCAGGCACAATAAATGATTAAAGTATATTCTATGAATTTCACACAGATTACTTACATGCAAATATATTTTAAATGGCAGTTAAAGATACTAAATAAACATATAAAGATGATAGAACAAAAAGCATCTTTAAAGTTATATTTTGTCTTATGAATTTCAATATTATATAAATACCAGCCATGAAACTGAGTCTGCGAAAGTCGAACCATGGACTACTGAGGGACTACTTTAATTATGTACAAATGCAATTTACCGTCATGCCTACATTTTTCATTCCTAATTATATATCGAAGAATTTTAAATGTTCTTCTGGCAGGAAAATACTATTATTTCACTTGTAATTAAGCTCTATGCAGATTTCAAGCAGCAAAATATACATACAACTCATAGAGATAAAACAGAGCTCAACCAAAGGCAACCTTGTCATTTCAGCAAGATTACATACTCATCCAAAATTAGATATCTGACTACATGTTTTTGTGGTACTTGTGAGAAAAATTAAACGACTGGTTCTTGAAATAACATTGATCTGTTGAAAGATTTCACATCCCATTGTTCCAAGGGACTCTGCTTGTTCTCTTTTTTATTAATTCAAAGTTACAGTACATACATTTTGCAATAATTTTAGGGAGTGGGTACATACATGTTCATAATGTTACTTACTTCCTATTTAATCCCCTCCCACTTTTTTCAGTCCTTCATCTTTAATATTTTAAACTATTTAGGGAAGATATCTAGAAGGGGGGCACCTGAGTCAAATGTAACCTAATTTTAAGTGTTTGAGAAATCCTCATATTCATTTTTAAAATAGGAAAGTATTAGTTTCCATTCCAACCATCAATATAAAAGGTTTCTTTTTTCACCATAACCTTGACTACATTTATTTTTTATTTCCTGAAGATTTCTAGTCCTTCTAGAGTAAACAAAATCTTTCTTTCTTTATAATGTATTTGGTACAGGGTCTCACTAAGCAGTTCGGACTTTTATTGATACTCTTGTCTAATAACTCCCACCCCTAGTGCTGGTATTAGAGGCATAAGCCACCACACCCAAGCTCAGTGTGCCCAGGTGTGGGGCTGGCACAGCATGTGGTGCCTGGTAACCAACCTGGGTCCCTGTGCTTGCCTAAGCAGTTACTTAGTCAGTTGAGCTATCTCACCAGCCCTAATATGAAATCTTAACATTGTTTTAATTTGCATTTTTGAGGACTACAAATGTTGGATATTTCTCATATATTTGTTAGCCATTTATACTTCTCTCTCTGTGCCCTGTGTCAATTTCACTTGCCCATTTCTTGACTGGGTCTCTTATTTTAGGTGGTTTAATTTTTTTGAGTTCCTTATGTATTCTTGATATGTTTTCTAGTCCTAGGAATAACTCACAAAACTTATTTTCCCATTTTGTGTGTTGTCTACTTACTGAGTTCCTTGCTCTACAGAAGATTAACAATTTGATGTAATTTCATTTGGTGATTCGTTCTCATGTTTCTTGGTGTATTGCAGTTTTGTTTATGGTATCCTTATCTACTCATTAGGCTTCAAGTATTTTACAGGTTTTACTTTACAGTAGGTTCAATGTTTCTATCATTGATACATTTTGTTTTTAGCTTAGTACATGATGAGAGATATGAGTCTGGTTTCCATTTTTTGTATTGTTATGCCATTTTCCCGGCATTACTTGCTGAATTGGTTCTTTCCTCTAATATGTGGTTTTGGCCACTTTGCCAAAGATCAAATAGTTGAATGTGTCTAGGGCTGTTTCTGTGCCTTCTGTTCTGTTCCACTGATTTGCCTGTCTGTTTTGTTCAAGTGCCATGCCTCTTCTTTTTAAGTATTGCTGTTCGGTATAGCTTGAAGTCCAGAATTATACTGCCTCCTGCATTGTCTTGCTGCCAACTTTTTCCCTTGTTTTGTTTCCATATTACTGTTAGGAATATTCTCCAGCAAATTTCATACTCAGAAATTTGCTGAAGGAACTCAAGGAATTTAGAATATAAATGCATATACAGCCATGTTTTATTAGAGGAAAGATACACATCCCAGTCACATAGGAAAATAGTAGATGAAGTCTATCCTTATGCTCCTTCCTTCCCCGAGGGAGATACATGGACTATACCTCACCTGCAGCAACGGAAACATGGAGTTACCTCTGCGTTGTTTCTACATCAGAAACCATTAGTGATTCAGCTGCCAAGGGCTTTACTTAGGTTCAGTCATGTAAATACTCTGTAGTGGACTAATGAATGCTCAATTTGAATTTGAGTTGGGACACCCAGCTAAACAAGTGAGGTGGATCCAGGCCTGGAAGATCCACCTGAGAATTCTTCCCGGAACAATGTAAGAGAATGGGAGGGAAAGACTGCGTGCTGTTCCCGAAGAAGTTGGCTTTCCATGATTTTTCTTCAAAGGAACTCTGGCTGCTAACTTCCTCAGGGAGGACTTCAATCCTCATCTCATCTTCCAGGCCATCTGGTGTCCAGTGAAGATCTCTCAGTCTCCTGGCACATATCCTTTACCTGCCAGAACAGGTTTTCTGGCTTCCAGCAATGACCCTTGGGCCTTTCTGGTGCATTCCTTGGTTCAGACTTGCATAGGTCATTCCTGTGGGATTTGAGACCTGGATAGGAACCCAGGACCCTCCAGAGGTCATACAGATGTCTGGACTCTTTTACACCTGACTCCAGTAAACCTTGACTAATACACTCTTTGAAACATTCATTCAACGGATTAAAGCAGCTGCAAGCAGGTACAGGAATGGGGCTTGGATCCTCAGGCCTGCGCTGCCTGCCCTGCCCTGTCCCCATGGGAACACTGAGATGGCAATTGAGACTGGGCATGGTGGCACACACCTGTGATCCCAGCTCTTGGGAGGCTGTAAACAGGCAGATCACTATGAGTGCTTGTATCAGTGAGATCCAGAACACCCTGTAGACTCTTCCCTATGAAAAAAAAGAAAGAAAGAAAAAAAAAGAAAGAAAGAAAGAAAGAAAGAAAGAAAGAAAGAAAGAAAGAAAGAAAGAAAAAAGAAAGAAAAAAAAGGAAGAAAGGTTCATTCAAAGTTCTAGATTTTCAGAAGGGAAGTAAGTTTTGGGTATACTTTTACCAGTAGGTTCTTGGTAATACTCTAATAGCCAAATTTGCAAGTGTCAACAAAAATCAGGCTGCTAATGAGAAGCCATCCCAGGCCTGCTATACTAACACATGGTTGCACATATTCAAATTTTTAGAATGTATGCGTGAGCCTTCTAGTTTATATGTTATTTCACTGGTTCGTTCATGGAAATATAGGAGCATATCTAATTCATATAGCAGGATTATAGAACAAACACATACCAAAAAACCCCACAAAACATTGTCAATAACTGAGTAGGTTACACAATCTATTTCTTCAGATTCCTAAGGGCAAGAAGCCTAAAATCGGTATTTCATTGCATCCATCTTTCTTAAATCTCTAGGGAAACTCTTTGCACTAATCATCTCTCAGCTTATGTTTTCTGCAGTCCTGGACTCCTTGGCTTATGAACACATTTCTCCCTCTTCTTCCAGCTTCGCCTGGCCTTCCTTACAGCAGCTGTGAGGGGCTGGGAAGACAGCTCCATGGCACAAGTGCCTTCCTGACAAGTGCAAAGTCATGAGATTGAACCCTGGTCCTGCAAAAATAAATAAAAAATAAAATAAAAAATAAAGCAACTATGAGTCCCTTGGTCTCTTCTTTAAAGGCATCATACATGGGTTGAGGGCTCAGGCTATAACCTAACAATGTCATACTCACAGGTATTAGAGGTTAGAACTTTATCACTGTTTCAAGAATTAAACATTCTTTGTATTCTACCTGTGAAAAAGGTTGCTCTGTTATCGAGCAATTAAGTACACTAAAATATACTATGTAATTTGCTCACCACCAAATCATTACACAAAGCAAAACAAAACAAAATAAATAACGGCAGCAAAGCAAGCTTAAAATATCAAGAAAATTAATAAAGTAATGAAATCTCAGTAGTATGGTGAATAAAATGTTTAAAAAAATGAGCTATCCCTGCGAAAACGTCACATGACAATTTCCCAAGTATCACTGAACAGCTAGTAAGAGGAGAGAAGGTCGGGAGTGGAGTGCCTCACTTACTCAAATGCTCAAGAAGGAACATTTGTTTTTATTACTTGCATTGGATCTTTATTATATAAAATGTACCCAGATATAATTTTGTGAGCTTGTCCTCAATTGTCCCCATAAAATGGTGACCATACATGATTTGATTTTCTATTTATTTAGGCTTATGATATTTAAATGTTTTTCAGTTAGAAAAATGACTACCTTCCTTTGCATAAAATCTTGTGAAAATTAAAGCTACTCTGAAATGTAAAAACATGTCAATATATAAAACATAAGTACCTGGCTTTACAAAAGAATTGAAAGGTTTTTTTTTCCTTTTATTTGAAAAAAAGAAGAAACAAATTCTGGTTTTACTGAGTTTGAGTTTTAACAAAGATAGAAGAAGAAATAAGAAAAAAAAAAAAACTACATAGTATTTCTATCAGATTTTAAAGTCCACATTTTCAGGCTGGTTGGAGGCATATTTTCAGTTCTGACAGTATTTGGTCTGTTTTTTATTCTATACTGTAGGCTACATTAAACTGAAACCGCTAGTCAAAATTATTGCTTAATACCTATCTCTGTGCAAGGAACAGCACAGGGACAAGTGGATGTGTTTTGATAGAGTCAATGCAAGATGAGAATGAATAGATAGGACATGCAATGGTCTTATAATAATGAAACTTTCAAGGAATAAAGTAACAATATATATTAAGCTGTTCTTTAAATTTTATATTTAACAAAATGGCAAAGTTTATTGTCAATTTTCATAAATTTGGTGTATACAGGCAGGAAATATAAAAAATTAACTCAAAGAAATGATAAAGACAGGTAAACTATTTAAAACCAGAAATTATTTTCTTCATAAAAAATTAGAAATAAAAGCTTTCAATGACTAGATTTTGTGTGACCCTTAAAAATCTACGCCACTAGAAATTACATTAGGTTTTTTTACTTTACATGTCTCAGAGGTGTTTCTGTCATTTTTAATTCTGATAAATGACTGTTTTAGTGACTATCTTTTAGTATACATTCTACTAAGTCCCATTTCATCTTTCCTTTATTACTATTTATCATAATGCCATCAGTTCTCAGTGCTAGTGTATTTTCTCAGGCTAAGTATATTTTTCAAATTCACTGGTAGCTGACACCACTATTTTCCCTTCTCACCTAGACGTCAATAGTTGAAGAATGGCACTAGGTCCCTCCTTAATTTTCCAGTAATTCTTTCTACACTGTGGTGTTACATTATAACTGAACAGCTGACAGAAAGCAGGCTGGGCTGAGCAGCTAAATCATTCACTGAAATCCCCCTGTACTAAAAGGCTCCCGCAGTTTAGGAAATAGTGGTTTATGATGGCCCTTTTCTATATTCAGGTAAAATTTGTAATTATACAAAGAAATACAAATTTTGGAAGTTTTTAAAAATAATCCACGGTAATTAAGTAAAGTGCTTGTGCATTTTAGTGATATTCTAAATCTTAGTCACTCTACTGCTAATTTAAAGATTTTAAATTGGCCAGACTACTTAAAGACTGAATACTTCCACAATAATTGAAAAGGCTGATATATATGCAAAATTCATGTCCCCATAGCCAGAGAATAAATTTTCAGTTTTATTTTATCTTTAGTTTAATAAAATTTATAAGTAAGCATCTATTTAATACAAAAACTATTGCTGTTGGAGTGAAAAGCAAAGTCCTGATATCTGGAATAGTTTATTGTGATTATTTTTAACTGATATGACTGTTTTCTTGTTACTAGAAAAACAGTGTATTATTCATGGTGGGGGCTGCAATTTTTGTAACATGTTCTTTAAAAGATATTTTCAGCTTGCTTATAACATGGATACTGCTTTCCAATGTGTACTGTAAACATTTTAATTGAATTTATATTAAGAGAACAATAGCAACAATATTACTTCATGAATATATAACTATAATTTCAATCAAATACAGACTTTAACTTGGAATCTTGTTAAAGATCATTAGAGGATCCTTTACAGAGGGAGGAGCAATATTTTACATAAATGGTTACTTTCATGAATTAGGAGATAGATTACATTTTAAATAGCCACAAAGTCTCAATTTTCTTTGCTTTATAAAGGAGAAAAAAAGGAAATTACCAATGTGCTAATATTCTGAGCACACAGTAAAGGTCAACTGTTTTTATTATACCTTTCCATTTATATCCAGAAGCAATGTACACTGTCCATTTCAGATTTCTCAGATATTTATTAACAAGAATCACAAATAATTGTGGAATGCTTTGTTTTGTGAAAAACTGTGAGTTGTTATTTACCATATTCCAACTTCGTTTTAAAGTAGAAGATTAAGATAAAATATTTCACAGATTTTAAATATATTGATTTTTATCAAAGAATGAATATTCTACCTTTTGCCTTTACATTGATATTAGCTTTTACTATTAGAAACTATTCATAATACATTTTGAATAATTATTTATAATTTTATTGATCAAAATTTTAATGAAATAGTAACTTAATTAGAATAAATAAAAAATATATCAATGCATGTTTACCTTTAGAGCAAAGCAAAACATAAGCATTTTCTTCTTCCTGTAATTTATATACATTAGATCCTCTGGATCTGTAGATTTTGTACCTTTGGATTCACCCAACCTGAGATTGCAAATATTGAAAGAAGTATCTGTGTGTACTAAATAAGCAGTCTTTTCTTTGTCTTTATTTCTCAAAGAGCATAACATAATGATTATTTACACATCATTTAGATGATAGTGGTTAATAGAAGTAGTCTTGATATAAATTTTTGAAAGGATGGACAGAGGTTATATGAAAACACTAAGTCATTAATGTAAGGAACTTATAAATCTGAATATTTCTGCGCCCTTTAGGCATCTGGGACCTTGTGTATCTTAAGAAAACACTGCAAATGAAAGCAGTATTAAATAGAATAACTATTTCCATATTATCTCTTAACTTAGTCCTATATTTCTATCTTTGTCCTTTTGATTAAAACTTGTCTAACAAGCAACTTTTTATTACATTTTCTTTTCCTCATGTATCTTCTAGAAAAAGTAAATATCTGAAAACATTGATATTCAATTTTTTCTATAAAAATTAGAATATGTTACCTTGTTTTCAAGTTCTATAGCAAATAATTGACTTTCAACTATAAAGAACTCTACTTTTACCAGTTAAAGCCTTATTTCATAATACATTTACTTAGACAACTTCTAACATGAACACAGAAACTATATGATGGATATTTAAACTATATTTAAGAAAAACTAGGGATAGGAATTGAAGCATATGATTTAAAAGAAAAAAATGACTATTGGTTGAGTATAAAAGCAAAAATCAAATTTTGTTAATGTCTTAATAACAATCCTCTTTCTCCACTAACATGAGTCTGAAATTCACTGAGCTCCTAATGAATATGTATGAAAAGAAATTTAATTTTATTCTCAGGATTTTCATAAGAACTTTTGATTCTATGGCAGATACTAGGATTAAAAGAAGGCTTATCATATCAGTACTTCATTTGTAATCATACATATTCTTTATGGTAAAACTAAAATGACAGCACTATGTAAAATATTTTAAATTCCTAGCATTTTGGCAGTTGATTTTGGGTAAAGATACTGTCTTAGTTACTTTTTACTCATTGCTGGGATAAATACCCGACACTTAAAATGAAAGAAGGAAAGATTTATTTAGCTCACAGTTTGTGGAGGTTTCAGTTCATACTCAAATTCTGTGCTGGTGCAGAGCTCCTCCAAATTGGCATGGCTGCGAAGATAAAGCTCCTACAAAGAGCAGGACTTCTCCAAGGAAGCAGGGCAGGGCTGGGCCAGGGACGAAGTAGCCAGGGCAAGACCGGGTTGGGCTGCTCTGAGCTGGGCTGGCCTGGCCTGTGCTGATCTAATGTGGCCCTAGAGTGGAACCAATTACATCTCAGGGCAGGCCCTCCACATCCTGCAGGATAGGACCCCTATAGCCCAAGAACCAGCAGAGTCCATTCAGCCAAACTTCCTCAAATTGACACAATGTATTAACCACCACAGATGCTCTAAAGGAGACTCTGAAGCAAAGATTAGAGTTTTAGTAATTTTAGGGTGCCAATTTCAGAAATCACATGGGAAGAAATAGGGAAAGGGAAACAAAAAAGGAAGAAAGACCATGAAAGGATTCATTGACAAGCAGGTCTCTCACTGGAATTCAGGCTACTAAAGAGTATCTGAAATATGTCTGCAGCTGTGTTATTCAGCTATTCATCCGATGGGCTACACATATAAGTGAAAAAAAAAAAAAAACAGACCCACATGTGTAAATAACATATTGATCCCCTAATGTAAGAACCTGAAAGAAGAAATAAAATATGAATGGTATAACAGGTACAGTAAAACAGAAAGAAATGGAACTTAAGGATTAAACAACAAAGAGAAGAGCCAGGAGAAAAGATAAGAAAAATAGTAGAGGAAAAGCATGCAAGTATAATCCAGGATGGTTGAGGTGATTATACTAAAAATCTCCATCAGTCTTTTGAAAATAACAGTTAATGTGTAGAAATTTCACCATGATTAACTCTCTATGCTGATATCTGTGATCACAGCAACTACATCAAGGACAGCAATGTATAATACAAAAAAAAAAAATGCTTGAATACTTGGATTTGAACTCATGACCTTGCACTTGCCAGGAGGCACTTGTGCCCTGGAGCTATCTCCCCATCCCCATATACTCTCTTTAAATCAAATTTTTTATTAAAAGGTAAATAAAAAAGTGATAAAAACAAAAACTTAAGTGACAATATGCAACCATATGTCTAGTCTTTCATAACCATATCTGTTAATATGAACAACAGACTGGATGAAAAAATTCAAAATATATCAACCACTGTTAATCAGCTATTCTTAGTTTGAAAATCTGTAAAATATGTATTTGTATGTTGCCCTGTTTCTTTGTTTCTGATTTTTGTTCTTGCCTTTGCTTTTCAAAATAAAATAAAATTTAAATAAATAAATAAAAATTAGCACATTCTTTTTTATCCATTCCTCAGGTGATGGACATTTGGATTGTTTCCAAGATTTAGCTATGAAAAATTGTGCTACTATTAACATGAGTGCACATATATCATTAGGGTGCGATGTTTTCTGTTCTTTTGGGAAAATATCCAGAACAGAAATAGGTGGGTTAAAGGGAATTTCTATTCGTAGTTTTTTTTTTGTTTTTTTTTTTTTCTGGCTGTTTGAGACAGGGTCTCACTGCAGTTCAGGCTGGCCTTGAGCTCACTTTTGTGGCCCAGGCTGGTCTCGAACTCACAGCGATACTCCTGTCTCAGCCTCCCAAGTGCTGGGATTACAGGCATGCACCGCCACGCTTGACTATTCCTGGTTTTTTGAGGACTCTCCACAATAAGTTTCATAGTGGTTGTACCAGTCTGCATTCCCATTTTCAGTGGAGAAGGCTTACTTTTTCCCCATAGCCTCTCCAGCATTTGTTATTAGTTGATTTCTTTATGATAACCATTCCTTCTTGGATGAAATAGTTTCTCAATGTTGTTGTAATTTGTATTTCTCAAGTGTCGGTGCTGAGGAGCATTTCTTCACATATTTATTTGCCACTAGCATTTCTACCTCTCAGAAGTTATATAGATCTCAGATAATCACTTTTGTATCGGGTCTTTAAATTTTGGGGCCCTAATTTATTTTTATTTTTTTATAGATTCTAGATAGAATTTCTTTTGCTGAGTGATTGTTCATTAAGATTTTTCCCCCCAAATTATGGGTTGCCTTTCATTCTGCTGGTGATCTTTTGATGTGCAGAAACTTCTCATAAGATGAGATCCTAGTTGTTGATTCTTCTGAATGTTTCTGGTGCAGTTTGGATTTTGTTGACAAATTGTCTGCCTACTCTTATGTGTTCAGGATTTTTCACCTACATTCTCTTCCAGAAGCTTTAGCATTTCTGTTTTATGTTTGAATCTTTAATGCGTTTTGACTTTACTTTAGTATATGATGATAAACTCAGCTCTAGTTTTAGTTTTGGGCATGTAGAGAGCAAGTTTTCCAGCACCATTTGTTAAAGAGGCTATCTTTCATCCAGTGAACATGATTGTCCCTTTGACAAAGATAAGATGGTTGAGTGTTTGCAGTTGTATCTGTACCTTCTAATCTGTTCCCTTAGTCCTCGGGTCTTTTTTTTTTTTTTTTTGCAGTACCATGCTGACTTTGCAGTGTAGAACAAAGATAGGAATGGTAATGGCTTCTACCTTGCCTTTGTGACCCAGGATTGTCTATGCCGTTCTTAGCTTTTTCTGTTACCAAATGAATATTAGGAAAGTTTTCTCTAGTTCTGCTAGGCACACTGATGGTATATTGATAGGAATTGTGTTAAATCTGTGTAACAATTCTGGGAAGATGGCCATTTTCACAATGTTGCTTTTTCTTATTGAGGAGCAAGAAATATTTTTCCGTATTCTGAAATCTTCTTCAATCCCTTTTTCAGAGTATTATAATTTTCATGGTATGGATTTTTTACTCCAATTTTATCTTCAGAAGATTTTGTTCTATTGTTGTATAAAAATCACTGCATGAAGTCATCACACATGTGAGCTAAGAGCTGTTAAATGCAGTAAAATAGCTCTATTGTAGATCAACTATTCTTTTGATACACAATTAGCATTCTCCTCAGTCACCGACAAAGATGGTCTTCATGTAATTTTTAAAATATTAAATAACAAAATATCGAGCATAGATCTGTTTGCCTATGTTAAAAATCATCATCTAGTCACACAATAAATAATTTATCAGGTTAAACATGAAAAAAAAAACTAGACAGAACTAAACCTACGCATACTCTGCAAACCAATTCGTAAACAGTGACATGTCTCAGTTTTACTTCTTAAATTCACTCAGCCAGACATTGATACTTGTACAGATGTTCTGTAAACAGACATTTATTCATTTATACTATTTCCTGAAATAATCTGGTCACTATTGTTATTATAGTTACTTTTGTTAGATTAATTCCTATGTGTTCATTTTTTTTTCACATGCTACTTTGAAGGTTATTGTTTCTCCAGTTTTCTCTGGGTGAGTTTGGTATTCATGTAGAAAAACACTATTGATTTTTGTGCATTGATTTTGTATTGTGCTATGGTACTGAATTTGATTATTAATTGTAGGAGTTTTTGGTGGATTGTTTTGGGTCTTCCAATTAGAATATTATATCTTCTGCAAATAATGATAGTTTAACTTCTTTATCTGTTCTTGTTCCTTTCATTTCTCTCTTAAGCCTAATGGCTCTAGCTAATGATTCTGCATAAACTAAATAGTAGGTATGATAATGGACATCCTGGTCTTGTACCTACATGAGAGTAAAAGCTTTTGGCTTTTATCTGTTTAGAATTGTGCCGTCTGTTGATGTGTCATAGACTGCTTTTATAAGATTGAAGTAAAGTACATGTATTCTAATTTTCTGTAGTACATTCATCAAAATACATGTTGGACTTTGTTAAAAGCTTATTACATGTATTGAAATGATCATGTAATTTTTAGTTTGGGCTCTATTGATATAGTGTATTACATTTATACATTTGCATATGTCGATCTGTCTTTGCATCCCTAGGATAAATCCTACCTGGTCATTATTTGCAATCTTCCTTATGATTTTGCTGTATTACATTTGCTATTAATTTACTGAGGATTTTTGCATCTGTGTTCGTGAGGGTAATTGGTCTGTAATTTTCTTTTTGTATTTAGTCTTTCTCTGGCTTTCGTTTCACTATAATATTTTCCTCCAAGAATGATTTTGGAGCATTGCTTCTTTTTCGATTTTATTGAATTTCAAGGAGTAATCAGATTAAATCTTCCTTAGTTTCTTGTAGAATTAAACTGAATTCAACAGGATCTGGGCTTTTCTTTGTCAGAGGTTTTTGATTACGTCTTCAATTTATTTGGCTGGCTTATTCAGTTTTTATATCTTGCTTCAGTTTGATAATTTGTACCTATCTATTTGTATCTGTCTATTTCTTCTGTCTTTGCTTCTGTGAGAATGAAGATTTTCAAAATAGCTATTGATGATCTTCTGAATTTCCACAGGATCTGCAGTAATAAGTCCATTTCATTCCTTATTGCTTGAATTTGAATTTTTGCTTTCCTCTTTTTTGAGGAGTTTGGCTAGAATTTTATTAATTTTTCTAATCTTTCGAAGAACCAGCTTTTTGAATCCTTAATTCTTCATATTCTTTTCTTTGTCTCAATTGCATTAGTTTTTGCTCCAATCTTTAGAATTTCTTCCTGACTTTGGGCTTTGGGATTGATTTACTCTTTTTCTAAAAGCTTGGGGCGCTGTATTAGGGTATCTCTTTGTTGTCCTTCTATTTTCCTAGTATGTGAATTCGCTGCTATAATTATCCCTCTCAGAGCTGTTTTCACTGAATCCCATAAATTCTAGTAAGTTGTAGTTAAATTTTCATGAGATTGTAGATATTGTTTATTTCTTGTTTAATTTCCTCTGTAACCTATTAGTTGATGAGCAAGGTATTATTTAATTTCCATGTGTTTATGAGGATTTCATGGTTTCTTCTGTCATTTATTTCCAGTTCATTGCAGTGTAGTCAGATAATAGTCACGGGATAATTTCTGTTTTCTTGCGTTTTCTTAATCATGGCCCAAGGACTATTATGTGGCCTATTTTAGAGAATAACACATGTGCAGCTGAAAACAATGTATTCAAATGTTGTTGAGAGGAACACTCCCAACATTGGTTGAGTTTTGCTACCTCTTTGCTAATTTTTGGTCTGCTTGTCCTACTTTTTTGACATGAGGGGATACTAAGGTCCTCTGTTAAATTTCTGATACTGGTTATTATAATTTTCATGTCCCAGCCGGGCATGGTGATGCACGCCTGTAATCCCAGCACTTGGGAGGCTGAGGCAGGAGGATCGGTGTGAGTTCGAGACCAGCCTGGGCTACCAAAGTGAGTTCAAGGTCAGCCTGAACTGCATAGTGAGACCCTGTCTCAAAAAGACAAAAAAAAAAAAAAAACAATTTTCGTGTCCCTTAAAGTTTGTCTTATATTATTGAGTACTTTAATATTTGGTGCATACATATTTATGAGTAATTTCTTTCTCTTAAAATTTTTCTCTAGATAGTGACATTCTTTATGTCATTTGAAAATTATTGAAGTCCAGATTTTCTGCAAATAGGGTAGGTGCCCCTGCTTTTTTCTGAATTTCTAGAGCTTGTTGTCCATTATTTGAAATTCAGCTTATGAATTTTTTTCTGGGTTAAATGTATTTCTTGTATACAGCATGTTGTTATATTTTCTTTCTTTCTTTCTTTCTTTCTTTCTTTCTTTCTTTCTTTCTTTCTTTCTTTCTTTCTTCCTTCCTTCCTTCCTTCCTTCCTTTCTTTCTTTCCCTTCCTTCCTCCCTTCCTTCCTTCCTTCCTTCCTTCCTTTTTTTCTTTCTTTTTTTTGTGCAGGGTCTCACTATGCAGCCCTGACTCATAGTGATCCTCTTGATTTCTACCTCCCTAGTGCTGGGATTACAGGAGTGTGCCACCACACCTGGACTCCATCACAGGCACACTATGGCTGAAGGCAGAGCTGGCATGGCATGCGGTGCCAAGGGATCAAACCCTGACCCCTGTGCTTACCTAAGCAAGTGCTTAGTCTGCTGAGCTATACTGCTCACCCTTAGATTTTGTTTCTTAATACATTCTACCAAAGTATTCCTTTTAACTTGTGAATTGAGTCCATTTACATTGCTCATTATAATTAATAGTTATTTATTTATGTTTGACATGTTATTTTTCTGTTGTTAGATCCCTAATTTTCTACAATGTTGAATTGTTTTCTCTGTTTGGTGGGCTCTTTCTGTTGTCTTTCTGGGAAGTGTGGTCATTTTGATCCTTTTCTAAAATATCTTCTAGTACTCTGTGTAGTGTTGGTTTGGTTATCATGAATATCTTTAGTTGCTCTTTGTCATAGAAGTATTTTACTTCTCCATCAAACTTGAGAGTTTTGCAGGATGTATCAGTAATAGGTGGCATTTCTTTTCCTGTCAGATTTCAAACACTTCATTGTCTTCTTGACTAGGTGGTGTGTGATGAGAAATCTACTGGAATTATGATGAGTTTTACTTTCAATGTAATCTCTTTCTTTTGTCTAGCAGATTTTAGCACGTTGTTCTTGTATTGGATTTCTGGGATCTTGATTTTATGTCTTGGTGTAGCGTTGATTAGGTTGATACTATTCAGAGTTTTGTATGCCTTGCTTATCTGAATGTCAGATTGTTCCCTATATTTGGGAAATTTTCTGCTTTAACTTCTGCCCATTTTCTTATGTCACTTGTATTCTCTATCTCCTTTCTAATAATGCTTATTAGTCTAATGTTGTTCATCTTTGTATCATCTTCCAGCTGTTTAATTATTATTTACTGGATCTTTGTTGCTTTTAAGAGATTTCTCTTTTCCTGGTAACTAGCTTTACTGCCTTCAAGATGTGAAAGTCTATCTTCACTTTCATTTCAAATGTTTTGCCAATTCATAATGGAACTTTTAATTTTCTATGTATCTCTGGTTCTGTTTCATGCATTCTATTTCTTTCACATATTGCTCATTTAAAGTTTCCATCATTTTTCTATTCTGCTCTCTTTTTTTAAATTAGTGTCCTATGTAGCAATGCTTAGTAATACTTCCATTATGGTTATCATTTCTTTTTTTTTTACATAGGAAATTATTTCTGATCTAATTTACTCCTTTTGTAGTGAATTCATTACTTCAGTTGCTATTATTTCAGAGGTTTCAGGTGTGTAACTTCTAATTTCCTATATGCTGATGTCTCCTGGGTCAGTTCTGGGTGGGCTTGGGGCCTGAGATTGCATTTTGGTCCTTCTCTTTGTCATTTTCTATTTTAGAAAGAACTCTATTTTGACATCAGCAACACTTTTTGTGATAGTTTTATGGTAGGCAACAGTATCACTCCAATGAGAAACTCTCTGTAAAGGGTCTGTTCTTTAGCATTGCTCCTCTGTCATTGATTCTTTTTTGTGTGAGTTCCAAGATTCTGCCTTCCCTATTGCTTCAGAGTGAGGCATTGGTTTCCATTTGGCACCCTCTTCTACCCTTCAGTAAAGGGCTTTGGTGAGGTTATTTCCTAAGCATCTCACAATAACATTACCCAAGGGAAAACATGTATTTAAAGTAGCTATGCTTTCCTATGTATCATAGTACAACTTGCCATACTAATAACAGTTAGTGAAACTTAGAAGTTGAAAAATTTTTGTAACTAATCTGTTCATATTTTAGGCCATTGGAGCAAACATTATTGCTATATAACAAAGCAGGTTATAAATTGGAATTTATGTTTGAATTAGTTCCCTTGAGTTCTGTCTGTGCACCTTCCCTTGATGTATTAAAATCCTGTAGGAAAACTAGTTCACCTAAATTACCTTCTGCAACTTCTGTGCTCTAAGGATCCTCACCGTAGGTCCTCATCTCAGCCTCAACCTTGCTGGGTCTCATAGTATGGCTCAGCTCACTGAATCTATTTCTATTGAATGTGAACTTGTCTGTCTTGGCCTGGCTACTGGATTTGACTCCTTCTGCCTGTGTTCCACAGAAATGAACAGGCCACTGGGCCCAAATGGAGACTTTGTGCTTTATTTTGAAAATATTGCAACTAAGAGTGGCACCAGGAACATCCATCCACCCATTACTTTGATTTGCTAACAAATAATAGTTGTTTTATCTGTTTAATCTTAGCACAACTCAGAAATTGAACAGTAATAAAATAATAGTAGTAATCAATTTTAGAGTGTAAAACTTATTTGTTTTTATGTCATAATCCCTACAATGTGGGATAATTCTAAGTGACATATTTTTATCACAATGTTTTGCACCTAAATTAGACAAATTTTGTCAATTTAAAATAGATTTTAAAGAACAAAGATAAATTTACTGTTTAAATAAAAATTTAAAATTCCATAAGGACTGGAATTTGCACTACTAAATATACTGCTTTATGAGTTTTTAATAAATATACCTAAACAGTCTAGAAAACTATTTTTACATTTGGTATTTAATGTGTTAGGTGATGTTGTTTAAAAATGAAAGGTTCAGCATAATGAATGGGTCCTTATGTTAATCAATTAAAAAATTAAGTGACTTGATAAAGATGCTCACCTCTAGAAAGTGAATAATGCATAAAAACAGATAATGCTTGAGCACTGGTGAAAAGCATTTGTGTATATACATATGTATAAAATGAGGGAACATTTCATCATGAAGAAAAAAGTTATTCAATTACAGGAAAATGGATGGAAGTCATTGTCACACATTAAACTGCTTATCACTTGGAGAATTGCCAACAACTTCTCCAGATTTAAAGAGCAACTTTCCATCCTTTGGGTCCATTCCATGGGGTGCTCACTCTATGATATACCCTTGACCTGTATTTTCCTCTGCAAGAGTACACAGGCTGCAAAAAGTAGTACAAAGCAATTGGTTAAATTCTTTGAGATCAAACTGGGAAGGGAATTAAAAGGCATTCTTCAGGAGACAGTGAGACCAGGAGGACTCTGGATAGTGCATACAATTAGGACAAAGTCTCAGATACCAGGGATGATTCATAAGCCTAAGATCCAAGCACAGTCTCCGTGGTTCGGAGCCAAGCTTCCATGGCCCTCATCTCCCAAGTGACATTTCACTCCTCCCTGGAAATTCTTCTGTCTTGATTATACCTTGCTGCAGAGCTCACATAATGTGTCAAGGTCAGAGCAGGATTGAAGAACCTTTGAGCCTTCTAATGATGTGAGACCCAGATCAATAGATGATCCTGAGTCCAAGTTACAGTTTCTCAAGTTCCACACATCCCTCAGTCAACAGCTCAGGCCCTGTTTCTTGAGTCTCTGATCCAAAGTGCCACCCAAGGCTTCTAGGCCCTTTGAACTGCAGCTTCTTGGGAGATTTTGATAGACTTGTTAGTAGTCATATCAAAGATCAAATTAGAATTTCCCTGTTGGTTGCCTCATTAAGGTCCATGTGAGATACTTGTAGAAATAATGTAGCATAGAAAATTAGTGCCATTCCTATTCTGTCTCAGCCATAGGTTCATAAGTTTTCTCCACTGTAACTGAATCTGTGTTGCCATAATTAATCAAATAACATCTGCCACATAGCTCCATTTGAAATGTATGGGGATTTTTTTGTCATGTAATTAAAAGATGCAAAAATTTTTTGTGATTTGTCGATTTGAGGAACATATGAATGTTCTTTGTCTGACACATTTTAAAATTGGTTGCCTTACTAGAAACAATGATATTAGCTTGCTTGTTTATTTGTTTTTGAGACAGAGTTTTTCACCATTTAGCCCAAGCTGTATTTGAACTAAATATCTTCCTATATCAATTTCTCAAGTACTGGGACTACAGGCATGTACCATCATACTTGACTAAAAATGTTTATTTTTGTGACTGCAAGACAATGATTTTTTGATTAGATCATTTTTTAAAATATATTACATATAAAACTAAGCAAAAAACTAAAAGGTGCTCCTCTCCCACTTTTAGGATACTATTAGGAATCTATTAATTCTGTTAAATATCCTTGAAAATCAGTGCTTGGAAAGGTAAATACATATTTACCATAAAATATACTCATTCTACATCTAATAATTTATTCATGATGAATAAATTCATATGAACATGCAAAGATTTGTTTATGAATATTCATCACAGCATGATTTGTAAAAGTTAAATCTTGGAAACAACCCAATTGTTCATCAACAACTATATAGATATATTGATATAAATTTGTTCATTGGAAATCACTTATCAATAAATAATAAAGGGAATTTGTAAGGCATATGGACTGGTCTCAAGATAATTATGCTGAAGGAAAGAAATCAGTTTAAAGTGGGCATAAACTGCTTAGTTCAATTTCCATAAAATTCCAGAGAACACAAACTAATTGGAACAGATAGAAAGCAGATCTTTAGTTACCTAGAAATGGATAGAATTAATGAAGAATCAGAGAAAGTAAACACAAAAGGGAAGGAACTAACTTTTAGGGGGAATAGATATATAGATATATGCATTATCTAAATTGAAGTGATGGTCTTATGGCCTTAGTGATATATAAATACATTAAAATTTTTCTAAGGTTTTGCTTGAAATAGATGTTGTTATGGCTTATGTCTAGTTGTCCCCCCAAAGCCTCATGCCATCATGGGGCCGGGACTTCTATAGACTGAGACTTGACTCATGAGTCACTGGGATTATGTGTTTTAGTACTGATGAGATTATTGGTCTGAGTACTACTGGGAATTATAGGTGTGACATGAGGGGATAGGCTAAGGCAGAGAGCCTGATGTAATTTAAAGAGAGAAAGAGAGACAGACTAAGCTGTTGCTCTCTGCTCCCCTGGTTGGTCAGTTGCCTGTGTCGCGATTGTTGCTGTTCGGCCTCCATGAACTGGATGCTCTCTGCCCTGTTCCACTCAGCCTTCAGAGAACCAAACATGGACAGAAACCTCCAGTAACTGTGAGCTAATAAACCTTTCCTTCCTTCACTTTGAGTGTCAGGTATTTGTTCCAGCAATGAGTAAAAAAATGCCTAAGACAGATGTGTCTTACTGTTTATTATATATCATAATAAGTACATTTTCATTAAAATGAAGAAGTTCCAAACTTTACAACTGTTATACTGGCAAATCTCTTGAAATTTCCCATTGGGCAAATAGTATCTTTCTTACCTTGATCAGTATAAGAATATCCTCTGCCCTGAAAGAGAAATTGTCTGTTTGTTGTTAAGAAATTTGCTGTGTAAGTATTCTCCAAATGGTAGACCTGTTGCATTTATTCAGATGTGCAAAAGTGTGAGTGATTCATTGGAAAACTTTTGCCTTCCAAGATAATGCACTATAACTCATTCACTGTATTTATTTTGATTTTCGAATCTTTCCAAATGGTGTTTATCAGAAACTCATTCAAGTCAAATCAGTTTCTTTCAAAAATATCACCATCTTTATCCTTCCCTTTCTTCCTTCTCCTCCCAATCCATCCCTCCTTCACTCTCTCTTCTCCCTCCTCACTGTGTCTTTCTATTCCTCTTTGACATCTTTTTTGCTTTCTAGCATAATAAGATATTGTATGCGGGGGGCTGGGGAGATAGTTCCGAGGCACAAGTGCCTGCTGGGCAAGTGCGAGGTCGTGAGTTCGAACCCTGGTCCCACAAAAAAAAAAAAAAGAAAAAAAAATTGAAAAAAAAAAAAAAAAGATATTGTATGCGGTATTCTGCCTTTATAGCATACCCATATTTTCTTTTTTTTTTAGGTTGCTTGGCTATATGATTTATTTGCAAGTTGTTTTTTTCCCCAATCATTGCAATTCTTAAAAAATTACTTATCAGTGAACTACTATTCAAATTTCTGTTGTTTAGGAGCTCCTTATACTTTAAATTTTAGCTGATAGATATTTTTGTGCATATGTGTATGTGCATGTGTATATAATATCTTATAAGTACATATAGGGATTCAGGCTACTCAAAGAAAATCCATTATGAGACACAAAGTTATTATCACTGTTAATGAATGCAGCCTCTTGGTACTTAAGTTTGAAATTGATTATTGTTGAAAGTACCAGTATTTTAGAGTATTTATTTAAATTCTTGATTATATGTATTTAAATATAATTTACAATTATATACTTACTAGCTACATCTATCATAAACATATGAATTGTAATAACACACAGTTGTGCAGATAGTTATATCTTATTTGATATCTTAGTTTATTTTCTGTTATTATTGGACAATATCTAATTACCTAAGGCTAATTTAGGAAGAACAAAGCTTTTTTCTTATAGTTCATGTCTTGAAAGTTCCCCAAATGATCAAAATTCAAAGCCTTGATCACTAGAGTGGCACTTTGGGTGGGTTTGGAAGATTTAAAGCACATAATCAGCTGGGAGCCTTTAGGTTATTGAAAGTGAGTCCTCCAGCTAATTTCTCTTCTTCTCTTGCTTGCTCAGCATGGCAAGGTGGCTCCTACAACGACATGCTGCCTCATCATCAACCCACAAGCAACAGAGCCAACAGAGCCTAAAGTGGGGTTTCTGAAACCATAAGAGATGATATGCCTTTTTTCTCTATGAATTGATTGTTTCAAGTATTCGTCATAGTAACAAAAACTTTATCACGAGTTTTTATTTCTTCTTCGTTATGCAAACTGGAATATATTTCTACACTTAGATTAATATATGTCTTTCTAATCATGAAGATAAAGACAAATCAAAATAACTATGTAATCAGGAAAAATGAGAGTCAAAAGTTGATCATTATTAAAATGGAGAAAGAGCAATATGGCATCTTGATGCATAATTGGCAAAACAAATGGAGTGTGTTTGACATAGAGAGAAAATTATCTAGTCCTAAGCCTACTAACAGTTCGAAGACAACAAATAAAACAATACGTTCATTTTATCTATTTCAATCAAGCTAATCTCAGTAGTAAAACAACACGAAAACAATGAGGATGTCCTCGACAGCCACAGATGTCTGAGAGATCCTACAGAAGTGGTCACCGTGTCTTCCCATACAATTAGAACTTTGAGGAGAATTTGGGCATTGGTTACGTGGAAAGATTTCAGTAGGCATTAGAATCTTTACAACAATTGGCAAGAAGAAAGTAGACCTTGAAGTTTCCCATTTAACTTTTGTAATTTACTTTTAAGTGGACACAAAATAAATGGACAAGAAAATAACTAGATTGTTAGGGAACAGAAAGAAGTCTGTAATAAATAATAAAATGCAGATGAGTAATCCAAGAGACACTGCAGCACTACAGACATAATATCACGAAGTAATACTACAGAAGAAGAGCCGGCATGATAGCTCAGCAGACCAGAGCACCTGCTTAGGCAGAGTGCAGTGGCTGGGCTTCGATCTCCTGGCCTGCCATGCCAGCCCCGCAGCCAGGGTGCACTGAATAGGCAATTGAGATGGGGCATGTTGGTGCTCACCTGTCTTGGGAGGCTAAAAACAGGACCGTGACTAAGAGTCTGATCCACGTAGTGAGACCCTGAATATTCCATAGACCCTGCCTGAAATACAGAAGAAAAAAAAAGAAAGTAAGAAAGAAAGAAGGAATAGAAAGAAGGAATAGAAATATTACAAAGGATGAGGATGATTAGAGCGATACAATTGATGAAATCAACGTTTCTTCCTGTGGTGAGTTTGGAAAGAAGAGGAAGAAAGAAAGAATGAGGAGAATAAAGAGGAGGAAGAAATAAAGGAGAAAGGAGAAGGAGAGCAGGAGGAGATAACTGAGGACCTAAGAGAGTAATCAGACTTGAAAAACAATAACATTTTATTGGAGGTAGGCAAAATATAGGGGTTTCATTAAGTCTAATTTGCCACTTTTTGTGTTAATCCTCAAGAATAAATTAATTTTCACAATTTTAAATGAATGCATAAGCTTACGCGCGCGCACACACACACACACACACACACACACACACATACACACGTACACATACATGCCAAAAACAATACTGAGGAAAGTCTTGAATTGATCACATGTCCAAATTATTTAAAATTTGAAGATGCACAAAATATATTTTTGAATTCTTGAGCTTGATGCATTATTTAGTTGTAAGAGAGCAAAATGTCATTTAACAAAGTAATATAAATTTCACAGTATTTGTTGTACTTCGTAGTGGTGTTTTTCAACAAGTTATTCATATTCCAAGATCTATACATGCAAAAGTCGAAGAATAGAGAAAAAAGAAAAATGCATAAGAAGTTAAGAGAAAAATCACAATTGAAAAAGGAGACAAAACAAACTAAAGCATTAGCTGCTTCTTTCCATAGACCACTAGATATGCACAACACAGGTCCCCAAACCATCCATCCTGCTTATATACATAGCGAAATCTGAATCTCTTATAATTTTTTTTCTGTTGTAATTCCAATTTGTACTCTCTTTAAAAAATAAAAATAAAGTTTATGGAATTAAATGCATATATATGTATATATATGTATATATGCATATATATATAGAGAAAGAGAGAAAGAGAGCGAGAGAGAGAGAGAGAGAGAGTAATATGGAAGTAATGCTAAGTAAAAGGAATTTGATGTCAAATGCCATTTTTAAAAAGTCTAAATGTCCTGAAAATTTCTTTCAATACTTTGGACATGTAGGCTACAGACAACTCAATAGAAAAAAACTTTTGAATTGAAAAAGTTATTATTGTGTGTACTTATTGCCACTGATTGTAATAGCTCCCTAACTTACAATGAGAGGCTAAAAGTGTTCAGTGAATATATTAACTGTATCATCTCTACAGCTAATACATAATTTCTCCTTTTATTCTCCTGACTCAGTCCAACAACAGAGTTTCCAGACTCCACCTTTATATCCTAAATATATATGTCTATAACCAAGAACTATAATTATCCCTAAGCAATCTTGATTATTATTTACTAGCTTTTTGTTTCTCTGCACCATTTCTTTAGTCTCTCAGTCCATCAGCATACTAACAAATAAGTTTTAAACATTTGTCATACATTAGGCACCTGATCTAGATGTTAGGGGTGAAATAGCGACTAGCTGGTAGCTCCAAATCCATGTATCACAAACATAGAAACAAGAAAGGAATTAAAAAATGAAGAAAGACAAATGGAAAAGAAAGGAGGAAGACTCCAAAAGTGAACCAGACTTGGGGTGCTTAATGGACAGAAAAAAGTTTGCAGGGGAGTATGGGGATCATGTGAGGCTGCAGAGGAGGAAAGTTGATGAGTTGGGGCTGGGCTGATAGCTCTGAGACACAGGGCCTGCCTGGAAAGAGTGAGGTTTCAGTGTAAACCCAGGAGAGGGAGGGAGGGGGCCCAAGGAGGGATGGAGAGAGAGAGAGAGAGAGAGAGAGAGAGACAGAAGAGATAAGAATTCCTCATTTCTGGCTCAATTACTTTATTCATTGAGGGAGACAAAACAAATGAAGCACAAACTCAAACACTTTCATAATTAATTCTAACACCACTAAACTTGAAATGGATTACAAAAGTTTTGGAACAAAATATCCTCTTATTCAGCTAACTTCTCTTTTTTCTCCTTCCAAGCAAAAATAAACATACAATGTTCCTGAAGTAAATTTTCCAAATAGCTATCCTATTGCAGCATCTCATAAATTACCAGTCATAGCATTATGGAATTTCTGAAGAAAGAAAGAAAGAAAGAAAGAAAGAAAGAAAGAAAGAAAGAAAGAAAGAAAGAAAGAAAGAAAGAAAGAAAGATCCCTTCAAATAGGAGTTTTCAGAAGCGGGCTATCTGAAAAAAAAAATGGCATTGGGGAACCTTGAAGAAAAGATTAGAATTGGGGAGTGTGTATTGGGGAATTACTGTCAAATCCTGGAGAAATTGTCTTTCTCCCTCAAGAATTAAACAAGACAGTATGCCTTTGGCATCATGCTTGCGTGGAAAAATAAATAATGTATCTGGAAAGAATTCCTTAGAGCAAATGACTGCAAGTCTATTAAAAATGTTTTTGAATTTAAAAGATAAAATTATTAGAAATGAGAGATTTTGAAGCACACCAATCTATCCACAGTTATTAAATGAACTGAGCACTTATTACCAGGCGCATGTAAAACGCAAACAATACTGGAGGTCTATGATCAAAAATGGGAAGCAACGCCATCTTCCTTCTATCCGCTGGTCTCGCTGCCAATTAGAGGCTTTTTCTATGGAAAGATTATAATGAATGTCAACCTAGTGTGCGTAGCTGCTGTGTATCATTCCAAATACTCTCAATGTTCTTTCGCACAGAGTCGAAGGAACAGTCTTGAGTCTCTGATTCCATTTTAAAACTATGATGAATGTACCAGGCCTATTGAGCACAGTTTATGGTCTGGGTAGCAGGCTGACCTGTGTAGCGCTATGGCTCCCTGTTCCACAGGGTTGTCATGGCTGTAGCAGAGCAAATCTGTCAGTGACTTACCAATACTTTAAGTCAAAATATTAGCTATTTGGCAGCGAATATTCTATGGTAAATTTGAAAGCAAGTTAATTATTTTTGGGGGCCAGTGATTTCTATAGTAATTATCTGTGATTAACTAAACTTTTTTTATCTTTCTTTTTTTTATTTTAAGAAAAAGTCTGCAGGGCCTATAGGGTCTAACTAAGCAGATCGGACTCATAGTGATTCACCTATGTTCAGCCTCCCAGGCTGGGATTACATGTATGCGCCACCACACCCAGTCTCCAACCCCATCTCAGCATTACTAGGGGGTGGGTCTGGCACTACAGGCCAGGGATCAAACCCCTGACCACTGTGTCTGCCTAAACAGGTGCTTTATTCCACTGAGATATTTGTCTGGCCCACACTAAACATTTTCTAACATGCATACTATATTATTACTCTCTCTATTACTATTTTCATTGTAATTTAGTTGTCTTACTTATTCTTCTATCGTTGCTGGGACAAATACCTGACACCCAAAATGAAGGAAGGAAAGGTTTATTTAGCTCACAGTTACTGGTGATCTCAGTCCATACTCAGCTGGCCCAAGGCTGAGTGGAACAGGGCAGAGAGCATCCAGTTCATGGCGACGGAGTAGCAACAATCCCAACAGAGACAACAAACCAACCAGGGCAGCAGAAAGCAACAACGTGAGTCTGTCTCTCTGTTTCTCTTTTATTACATTCAGGCTCTCTGCCTCAGCCTATCCACCCTAGGCCACACCCATAATCCCAGCCATACTCAGACCGATAACCCCATCAATACTAAAACACATAATCCTAGTGGATCATGAGTCAAGTAATTCCGGCAGTACTCAGACCCATAATCCCATCAGTACTAAAACACATAATCCCAGTGGATCGTGTGTCCAGAGTCTCCAACTCTAGAAGTCTCTACCTCATGATTTCATGAGGCTTTGGGGGAACAACCAGACATAAACCATAACATGAGTTGCTTATCCACATATATCTTTGCAAAAAGTTCATGGCCTAATCACACCTCTTTTATTTATCTTCTAAAAGACAACTGGTAATAAAAATTAAATTCTGTTAAATTCCCTTCATAAGCATTTGTGTACCAGTTTACATTATATGAAAATTAACATTATCATCAAATAAGATTTAAAAAGTTAAACAGTATGAGTTATGATACAACACATGTATGAAAAACATAAAATAAAAGAAGAAAGCATGCTCTAGATATTAAATGATGCAATAAATCTGTAATAAAAAAGGTAGGAGATGGGCATGTCTTTTTTTAAAAAGCTTTTTTAGAATATTAAATTCAGAAGAAAAAATAATAGAGAAAAGATATCTTTGGATACCCTGGGAAGGAGCACCTGAGCAAGACAGGTTTTATAGTGCCGATACCACAAATGAGAACAAGAGGAGAGCGCCAATGTCTTTTTTTGTTTCAAATATTAGTTTTTTAACATGATATTTATGTGACATAAAATTAACTATTTTAAAGTCAACCACTTAGTGTCATTGGTTCTAGATTTTGAATCATAGAATGTTAGAGTTGAAAGAGGTATTTGAGGTTCCCCAGTACAAAACCATTTGTAATAGTCATGCAAAAGACATGCACATGTTTCTTTTCATACTGTAGTTGACATACTACCAGTAATGTTCTACATGGCCAATTTCCTAAAAGATGGCTTTTCTTTTTTTTTAATTTTTTTTATTTATTTTTTATTTCTTTATTTTTTTTCAATTTTTTTATTGTTTAAATTTAACAATGGTTATATTACATATTTTCATCATCAGATCAGTTTAGATTAATACATATAGGTATATAAGATTGATCAAACAATTAAACATTAACCTTTCTAAATCCACATTACTTTTTTTTTCTTTTCCCCCTTCTTTTCTTTGCAAGTTGACATATTGCATATTGTCCTCACAATCATTCTATAGAGTGCAGTGTGTGGGCATGACCCACCTCCCTATTGATGTTGCGTAGAAAAAAGAAAGAAAAAAAAAGGAAAGAATATACTTCTCTTTGGACTAAGAGGAAGCAGATACATATATAGTCAAAGGTTTTGCAATTGCAGTGTGCCACCAGTGAAGCTTGTGATGTTGGAGGCTATTGAATCTAAGCCTCCTAAAGCTCATCTCACCAATCTAGCTCTGCGTTCCATGCATTGTAATTAAGGATTTTTTTTTT
>PVJA010027902.1:0-28078 GCA_004027025.1 Myocastor coypus
TTTTTTTTTTTCTGGGTGATCAAGGACAAGTCAAAGCAAGACCTGTATAACAAAACATTTTTTCTATCTTCCAAGGTCAAATCCCCTCAGGATTAAGTTTGGGACCATATACAGTACTTTGTAGAACTGTTGTTAGTGTCAGCCTTTGGGATGAGTCATGGCCATTGCTTGGCCAGTTTGCTTTCTGTGAAAGCCTGAGAGAATGTTTTTCTCTGGGTAACTCTCCTTAGACGCACTATAGTTCATTTATCCCTTTCCTCTGAGGTCCCATAATCCCCTTGACCAGAAAATTTGGGACACCTCTGAGTTATAGGATATTACAGCACAGGTTCTCTTATATCCTGAGTCCTTATTTATTTTTTTCTGAGTCCTTATTGACCTTGAAGGGCTAGGGCCAAAATATTGGCTATCCTCATAGCTCTTCTTTTTCTCCAATTTTTGGTCTGTTAACTTGCATTCTCAACCCTCTAGCAGAAAAGCTTTGTGATACTATTACTGTACAACATAGGTACTTGAGCTTATCATCACTGACTTTCTGAGTATCAAATATTTTTGACTTAGCTTGGAATTGATATTTTCTGTCCATCATTGATATTCTAATAATATTCCATACAATGTGATATAAGCAGTTACACGATTTTTACACAGATCTTTGGAAATTCAAGGAAATTCAAAATTATAGCCTGTCAAGACTATGGTATTTGGCCCAACTACTACTCTTGAGCAAGAGAATGATAGTAACTGAATTTACACTGGGAGCAGTACACATCAAAAAAGACAAGAGTGACATGCATTCCAAGCATAGTTTTAGTGTTGCATAGTGCTATGATCAATATGATGAACCTTTTGAAGGTTCTTGAGACCAATATCTGATTCATCCTGTGTACATAAGTGCATGTTTTTGCTCTTGATATGTTTTCTCCTTTACCATGATGCATTTAATCCAGTGTCTTTATTTTTATGTATTTAGTGCAGAATCTACAGGATCTCACTACACAAATTGTACTTCTAGCTATCTTCCTGTTTTCAGCCTCCCAAGCTCTGGGTTTACAGGTGCATGCCACCACGCCCACTCTCAATCTCCCATTGCAGTGCAGCAAGAGTGGCACAGCATGCTGGGGATCGAACCACAATCCCTGTTTCTGCTTAAGCATGTACTTTAATCCACAGAGCTATCTGGCTGACCCCTAAATCCCATGATTATAACAACACTATTCATAATAACTACATTGTGGAAGTAGTGGTTATGCCCATAAAGAGGGGAACGGATAAAAATATGTAGTACAGGGCTTGGAAATATAGCTTGGTGGTCTAAGCACCTGCCTGGCAAGTGCAAGGGCCTGGTTCAATCCCTAGTTCCGCATGCTGTGCCATCCCTGGTTCAGTCCAGCCAAGGAAACTGGGCATGGTGGCACATGCCTGTAATCTCAGCAGTGGGGGTGGTTGAGATAGGAGGATCACTAAGAATCTAAGCTGCACAGTGAGACCGAGTACAACATAAATAAATAAATAAATAAATAAATAAATAAATAAAATTTATGTGGTAGATATATACTGTGGAGTTCTATTCAGATATAAAGGAAGATGTGTCTGAGTCAGTTGTAGAGGAATGGATATAATGCTGAGATTATAATGCTGAGTGAAAGAAGTCAGATGCATAAGGTTAAATATCACATGAATTTCTTATATAAGAAACCCAAAATATAAATAATTTAAGAAGAAATCATTGAAAAGTGCAGGTAGATGTGGGAGATGGAAAGAGGTCATGGGCCTGATGGGAAAGAAAGAGATAGGGAAGGGAGAGGAGTTGAGTGATTGACATGTGAACTATGGGTGGACCAACTATGCAAGGTGGGTGTTCTTTTGTATCATAAAGCTATTGAAGGAAAAAGTATGTGTGTGTGTACATATATATATAATATATATGTACACACACACATATATATGCATATATATTTAGAGAGATTATAGAAACAAACAGTTAATATATGGGAGAGATAAAACCAATTTTTGAGTTTATTCTAAAAACTGATTTTAAAACAAAGTGAACTTCTAAATACAACTTCAGATATTTGAGGAACACAGTTCATAATTCTAATGTTGCAGAGAAAATTCCATCATATAGAACAGTTTTTATCTTAAAATATGCAACCTTTTTTCTCTCGTAATGCAACATCAGCTGTTGCTGTGAGGTTTTCTGTGGCTTCCCTTGTCCCTAAGATACAGATATAAGGGCTGGCCGACATTTCTTCACAGTAGAGTCAGTGACCACAGCTGACACTTAGCGTCCACTGTGCTTGTGTGCTTGTGGCAGGAAGTGAAGCATGGAAGAGCTCTGCTGGTGACATGACCCCTTTTGAGTCACAGATTAGCACCCAGGTGTGGGTGGAGATTGCCTGGTGAGCCGCGGTGCTAATTCCATGGTCCACCCTTCTCAGAGCTGTCAGAGTTGGAGCAGTAGTTCTCCAGATAATCCTAACACTGCCAAAGTCAAGGACCTCTCAAAGTAATGCTCATTTCAGTACCCACTTCTTGAAAAAATCAAAATAAACTCGAAAGCTTTTCACAGGAGTATGTTCTGATTGTAGCATTTTTTTTTTTTTTTTTTTCCAGAATGAATTCCTTTGAAATTGAGAGAAAATTGAGTGAGAAATCCAACAGAAAATATTGGTTTGGGCCAGTTCTGTGAATAACTAGAAGGATAAAGCTAACTCAAAATTGTATTAAACTACATTATGAGTATATATATTCTTGCTGGAGTAATCATGCAGAGTTTAGAAATTATGCCTATAAAACAATTCCAATTCAGAGTCCATATAAACAGCTTTTATTAAACTAATAGCAAATATTTACTTTCTAACATGTAGGGTATAAAACCTTATTTTAATTAAGTGTTTAAAAAATTTAGTACTTTGGGTGACCGAATTTTCATTTGCATAAAAGTGGCAAAACTATCACCTCCTTTTGCTCTACCAGAACCGTCTATCCAGGTCCCAGGCCTAAGGCCACAAGTAGGAGATATTACCTGCTGATCGTTCACAGTGAGGAGTAGCACTTGTCTCTGGCCAACCAGTCACATCTATTTTCTAATTTACTAATATGAAAAGTCTGGTGAAAATATTTCAGAATACAGTGTGTATTTGGTAGAAGTAGGATAGGATGATTTTCTGAATTGAAGTATATACTGTGTAGTAAAATTTTTTTAATCCATTTGCCTCTTCTTATCCAGAAGTTTTACTTTTCACTTTGAACCCGTTCCTGAATTGTGATTTAAAATTATACAAAATGGTTCTGAAACAAGAATAAAAATAATGAATAAAATAAAAAAATTAAAAAAAAAAAAAGGGGGCCCGGCGGGATGGCTCAGTGGTCTAAAGTGCCTGCTTGGGGAAGCCTAGGCGGCTTCAGGGACCGCGGTTCGATCCCCAGCACCACATGCTGCGCCAGCCCTGCCCTCGGGGTGGGCTGAGCCGGCCGTAATAAATGAGTAAATAAACAAACAAAGGTTCTGAAACAAGAATAAAAATAATGAATAAAATAAAAAAATTAAAAAAATTATACAAAATGTACTTGCTTTAGATGGCCAGCTGATACATTTTCAAGAGCAAAGCTGTGTATTCATTTAACAGTGACAGGGGTGTTTCTGTTTTTCTTAACGCTTACACATTTGCAGGGCAGCACTAATTCTCCAGTCATCAGACTTGTACTTCTGTGAAAAACAAGTCCGGGACTTAGCTGTGCAGATGTGAGACCACTTGGCAGTACTGCTCCTCTCATTGTTCGATTCGCAGATCACGAATCCTGCCTGTGGATGACCCCTGCTGCTTCTCTGCATGTGGAGGCCAGTTTTTCTTTCAGTGAATAACTTTTTCTTGGTCCCCCTATCAGGATTATTCCATTCACGCTAGGATGCTCCATAACACAGGGAGATGATTGTTATTCTGAGTATTCAACTCAGGTGTTGTGCAAAAGCAACAAATTTTGGGTGAAGCTCTGTGTAAGTACTCTGTGAAACAATAACATTTAATGTTCTCCACAGTGCATTAGATGAATCTGGTAGCACTCATCTTGCTGTTGTGTGAGATAAAAGAGGAAAATCAAGTTAATGGATTAAATATATCTACTCTGAGATCTGAAATAAATAGTTTGCTGTTTTGATCCAAAGCACATAATAGTAAAGTAAACCAAGGTTATGCAAGTAGAATTCTGGTGAGGCCTGGGGACACACATCCCAGACAAAAGCTGGCCTCTCTTTGGAATCAGGTTGGCAGTCAAAAGTATGAGTTGTGAGTGCTGTGTAAGAATTTCCACATGGCTGTAGCTACTAGTTTGTAGTCCCTGGAGGTGACAGTCCTGTAGTTTTAGACTCAACACTTTGTATATGAGAAGGCAAATCTAAAAAATAATGGAAAAACAAATATTTTTGTAAGTAAAATGCCACTAAAGCTGTCATTTTTTTCTGGGAAAAATTCAAATAACGACTATGCATGAAACCCCAAAATATTTTATAAAGATGAGAGGGCCAGTGGGGAGTTATGAATTACTGTAGCCTTCTGCTAAATTAGTCTTGACAACTGTTAAAAGGTATTACCAAAAACAGAGTTGCATGTCGCTCACTATTTGCCACCTGTGACTTAAAGGAAGAATGCCTAGAAGGTTTCTCACAGCAATTACTGGAAGAAATAACCAATAACCAATTACTTCTGACCACTTTGGGGTAAGGGGGTTAGAAGAACACCAGGCCAGGACCCCTACTGAAGATTGAGCTGTTCAGAATTAATATTTCTAACCAGAGAGGAAATAGAGTCAAAGGCATCCCCTGAGTCACTTACAAATTGTACAAGCCAAGCAGCCAGCTCTTCTAAATGCAAGAAACATCTACACCTTATTTATTGGGTGTCCTTGGTTGATTGTGGGTTACGCAGCCTTTCTATTGCCCTGTTTGTGAGAAACTGGCTTAATTTTTTTCGGAGTTCAATAAATCATTCATCTGAGAATGCAGATATTTTAAATTTATTTTTTGTTAGTATGTATTTGTCACACATAAGATCATTTTCATATAGGGAAATTGTACCTGCATATAATCTTGATTCTTTCTCCCATTCCATCCCTTTTTTTTCACCTCCCCCTTTACAAAGTTCTGTTTCTGTTTATTGTTATTTGATTTTGTTGTTTTACAATCCTACCCTCCCCTCATCTTCCTTCCTATCTGAAGAAGTTATGACCTGCCTTTTGAAGAAGAACAAAGGGACTGGCCAGCTATTTCAGCAGACTAATGTGCCTGCTTAGGAAGAGGCAGGGACTGGGGCTCACTCCCCAGCATGTTGTACCAGCCCCAGTCCTGGAGCACACCAAAATGGGAAATAAAACTGGGTGTGGTGGCACCTGCTCATAATTCCAGGGCTTGGGAGTCTAACAACAAGAGGCTCAGTATATATCTGATCTGTGTATTGTGATCCTACAGACCCTGTACTAAATTTAGAGAAGGTAAACTTGGGACATTTTCAGGTAAACAGATATATCAGGAGACCATAATCAAAAGCCAAATGAGCTGGATACACCAGGTTAGATATCACATTGTTTCTCTTTTGTGAAAAATCCAAAGTATAAATCAGAAGTAAAATGGAGGATATTGAACATTGTTTTAGGGGTTAGATGTTAACGATTTTTTCCAGAGCCAACTTTAGATATATTCTTGAAGGTTGATCCCTAGACACTTGGGTTATTTCTGAGGAATTTGTTTTCTTATACTTCAAGTGAAGTTAGTGCTGGATTATGTGCCTTAAATTCTACCTCTTGTGGCCATTGATTGATAGATTGATTGATTACTCAAATAATTGCAATCAAGTTAATAGTAAGCAGTAAAAATATAATTATAAGCCCCATATTTTACATGTTGAAATGTGGAAGATGCGACTCATGCCTGGACATCTCTGTAGTGGCAAAGTACATCCTGTTCTGAGTGCCAATTGCAATGAATATGTGATTTGTCTACATACATTTATAGTAATAGATGGCTTTGTTGTTGGTGATACAGTGAAGCCAGTGACGCTCTTTAGAAGCCATTGTGCTCCCATTCACATTGCAGAAATGTGCTTCTGCTATTTGTTTCAGCCACGACTATAACCAACACACCTAGTAGAAGGTTCACTGCTTTCTTCTTAGTGTTTGTTTCCATTTTTGCTCCACCCCTAAACTTCCGCCACATGATTTTTTTTTCTGAAGAAGACCCTGAAGGGCTGTGGAGGGATGTGACCACAGACACTCCCCCCACCCCCTCCCACCCCCCCGCTCAGCACCTGTGACATTCCATCTTCAGCCATTGTCTCGGAATACCATTTTTTGCCCATTCAATCTCTTCATTTCTAGCTCTTGATTGGATTTTCACAAACTAGTTACACTTGTAGCTCTAAATGGTGAGTTTGCTACAAAGATAGTTTCTTTTGAAGTCTAACTAGGGATTTTTTTAAATGTAAGCCTAGTTTTTATTCTTTTGCTTATACTGAAAAGAAACTTGAGCCTCCTTGATAAGATGGTTGTTAGTCGCAAAGAGAGTTTTGTTTCCATGTTTAAAAGGCCGATGTTTTCCCTACCAGTCAGCCATTTTTGCTTTGCTTCCTAAAATCATCGTCGTCCCCCACTTTGGCAACTGGAACTAAAGTTAGATTGTATCTGAATAGACAGATTCACTAATCTTAACTGGGTAGTTATTTGGGAGATTTTGGAAAGTGGAAAGAGAACGATTATAATTATTCTCATGTCCCAAGTCCCCCTGTGGTTGGTGTAGCTTAGACTCCCTTACTCTTTTCTTGGTTTGTTACATTTCTTCCCTTCACTAATTTCCTCATTTCTGAAGAAGGAGTTAGAGTCCGAACTGCAAGCAGGGCATTTGGAAGGAATCCGTTCTACATCTCTAATTACCTTCATCTATTATGTGAGGATTTTACTCTCTTTGCCAAATTGCATTGCTATAAAGCCCATTAGGGGTTTTTAAAACCAGGATTAGTGTGTGCTACATATTCAGAACTTCAGTTGTTAATTCATTTTTAGTGGAAAAATTTTGTCCTAATTATGGTTGCGTTGCAATATTGGATATTGGTCAAAGCTTTAAGAGATGGTAATAAGGTAACTTTAACTTACTTATTTTTACTCTACCTCCATTTTATCAGTTTCTTTAAGATATAGCTGGCAAGAAAACTATGAGAACTGCTAAGAGAGTTCGTGCACATAGATATTTCCATAGATACTGCTAAATTAATCGATACACTTATTTTCTCATATATATGTTTGGAGTTTGTGCAAGCATCGGTAGTTAGAACACTTAAGTTCTGCTCTCATTAGCAATTTTTCAGTTCATAATGCAGTCTAATAATTATAATCACTATAATGTACTGTAGATGTCAGGGCTTTTTACTCATTGTGTAAACTGAAAGTTTATAGCTTTTGACTAAATTCTTCCTTTATCTCAGAAGATGGAAGCCACCATTCTCTTTTCTGTTCCTGTGAGCTTGACACCCATGTAAATGAAATCATAGCTCTTAACATTATGTAGGTATTTTACTTAGCACAGTACTTTCCAGGTTTCTCCATGTTTTTACAAATGACAGTGTTGCCTTGTTTTTGTGGCCGAGTAATAATCCAATATAAATAGGCCATACTTTCTTTTTTTTTCTAAGATTTTTACTAATATGTATTTGTGATAATTACATTGACCTTGGACAATTGGCACATACACTTGTGACACCTTGAGTATTTTGTTGATGGACACTTATTTTGCCTCAGCTTCTTAGTTGTGATGAACAGTGCTGAAGTGAACATTGAAAGGCAGACACCTTTGGGGACTAATCTTATTTCCTTCACAACCATGCCCAGAAGAGGGATGGCTGGATTATGTGCAATTCTGTTTCTTTCTTGGTATTCCCGTAGTGTCTTCAGTAATAGTTCCACCAACTCATTTGATAATAGCCAGCTTTGGCAAGTGTCACATGATAATCTCTGCCTTTCTCTACAGATTGATGATACTAAGGATCTTTCAACTTGCCTGTTGGTCATTTGCATATCTTTTCTGTATTTATTTAAAAATAAATCAGTGAACTCCATGCTACTAGTAAAACAAAATGATACCACCTGTTATAGTTTATGTTTTGAGGATCCCCCCAAACCTCATGTGCTCCCAGGTGGAACTGAGGAGGCCACTGCTCATGGATGTGTAAAGCTGGATCAGTCTACTGATTTGCTTAGTGTAGGTCAGCTGGGGATTTAGATCATGGAAGATCCATCCTGGGTGGGTGCAGCACCAGCCCATAGGAGCCTGGATGGAATATAAAAAAAGGGAAAAATGATGCTACCTACTGCCAGTATGATCACAAAAGTTGCTCCAGTGCGATGCCCCTCTGCCCTGCCACCCTGCCTTAGAGCCAGCTGGTGATGGACTGAAGCCTCTACCAACTGTGAGATAAATTAGAACTTTCCCTTTTTAACTTGTGGATGTTGGGTATTCTGTCCCAGCAGTGGGACAGTAAGCAAGGCACCATTCCACACAATGCATGTGCATCTCTAAGGGCTTTCAACAAATACTGCCATGCTACCATAACATTTAAAGTCAGTTGAAAAGTAGTATTTGTATTAGTAGAGTTTTTAAAATTGAAACTCCTAACTATGAATCAGATCAGAATACTTGTACTGAACAACTTTGTAACTTATGGGAAAAAGAGTGTGTAGGTAATATCTATCTGCAGAGAACTTGTTTGTTGGCATTCAGGTACACAACAGGGCTTATCCAGCGGAAGTGGCAAAGTGTATCTGTCTGTGGAGCAGTTTTCCTCATGTGTACCCCAACAGTGGGGGCGGGGGTCCATTTAGTTGATCTACTTAGGTATTCATAAATATATTTTACAGCTTCTGATTTTTAAATGAAACAATTTATTTTATACTGTAGCCTCAATCAGCTTCCCCAAAATTTCTGTGAACTACAGGTATGTAGATACAAGAAAATATTTGAGGAGGTTGAAAAGGGCTCCAGTTCTATCGATAACCCACTATTATTATGGAATATAGGACTATGTGTACAACTACTTTCTGTTAGGTCAATGAGAAGAAATATTTGGACCAATAGTGTTTAGAAAAGTTGTCATGTCTGCATTTTGTACTTGGAACAACTAATGTGAAGGCAACAATGTGCATTGTATTAATAAAAAACATGAAAAATTTAAGAAAAAAAGGAGGCTCTGAAATGATGCTTGTGCAGTTACTTAGAATTTCATTTCTGATCACTTGAGTAGCAGAGGACAATAGACAAACATCCATTTAGGACATTGTTCTCTTTCGTAGGTGGTTGAGGCCATTTTAGAGATTGGAAGAGTGGAAGATTCTAGAATTCACTTTAGTAAGTGTTTAGTCATGCCAGGAGGACATAGCCTAGTCTATCCTTTAATATCCCTACACTCCCTTTTTAACTACTTTAGAGGATTTTTCAAACCTACTTAGTATAGGGTCTACAGGGTCTCACTATGCAGCTAAGACTAATAGTGATTCTTCTGTTTTTAGACTCACAAGCACTGGAGTTACAGGTGTGTACCACCATGTTTGGTCTCAGTCGCTGCACCAAGGCGGGCCAGAATGCTAGGCCCCACTGATGTGCTGTGCCTAAGCAGGCACTTTAGTCCACGGAGCTATCTGACTATCCCTAGAGGGATTATTGTGAGAGTACATAAAGCTCTAGTCCTTGTCAGTTTGGCAATTAGTAGGTGACAACTGTGAAATCTATGCATGATATTCTCTAAGACTTACCTATAAGATATCACATTTTTACTTATTTTTGAGGTTTTTTCTTTTTCTTTTCTTTTTTTTTTTTTAAGAGAGTTAACCAATGAAATTAGACTCAGTAGCTACATAAGGATGTTCGGAGTAATCAGCCCCTGGACTCCCTCAAGTTTGGCAGGATTCCAGGACTTTGTAGGGAGGATTCATAAATTGGAAGGCTTCTTTTGTGCCTGCCAGTTGGAGCTTTGGTGTATGAAACAAGCACAGAACCCTGATCCTTAATCACTGGGGATCCCCTTTCCCTGTAGAGTCACCTTGGCTGTCTGTGGCCAGGCTCAGTCATGCTGCTCCCACGAGTCCTCTCTGCAGCCCACAGGGGACCTCTGCTACTCTGAAGAGCGAGACTCCCGGGAATAGCATCTGCTGTCTGTGAGAGCCCTTTCCTTCACTGCAGCATGGATTGGCATTCGTGCCCAGAGCTGCGCCGTTGGCTCAGGCTTCTTCTCAGGGAAGCCAGCATATTCTCCTCAGTTGAGCCACCCTACCCTTCTGGTACTGTGCGCTCTGCTGCCCTCTGGGAATGTTGGCTGTGTGGCCTCTTTGCATCTTTCTTTTTATTTATTTATTTATTTATTTATTTATTTATTTATTTATTTTTTGTGGGACCGGGGTTCAAACTCACGATCTTGCACTTGCCCAGCAGGCACTTGTGCCTCAGAGCTATCTCCCCAGTTCCCTGCATCTTTCTACCAAGGACAGCTTGTTCATCCTGCTTTGGAAAAGAACTTGTTTGCTTCCATTGATTCAAAGGTTTTAGCACTCTGTGCATCAGAGGTGGGGATGGGAGAGCTCCAGTGGACCACAGCAAACCACAAATTAACACTTAGTACATGATAGTGTTCTCCAATACTTCCTTAGAATGAAGACTGATTGCTTAGATATTTAAGTGCTTTGGTTCAGTTTCTTTGGATGTTACAAAGAGGAAAGAAGGAGTGCTTCTAGTAGAGTAATGCATAGCTGAACAACTACAGGAAAAAAAATCTGAAGAAAAAATGATTTCCAGATGTCAAGAAGAGAAGGGCTAAAAGGACATATATTTGGAAAAACTAAATATGTACTGGTGTCTGCTCTTTCAAAGCATGTTTATTAAGAAAACTGGTACTTGGGCTTTCCTAGAACTATGAGATTGGAAGAAATAGAGAAATGCTTGTGAATAAATGCAATGCTGTTTTCATATGTTGTTTATTCACTTTTTATCCATTTGAGAATTCATTTACTTAGAGCTTCAAAGTTGAGATCAAGATCATATTCACACTGTCTGAGCCTGAATGCGTGTGCAAAGAATGATTTCCCTGGAGTCAGCAATACTGCAATGTAGTTTAGGTGCAGATGAGCTGAAGGAACTTTATCAATAAAGAGCAGTAAGGAGGAGTATTCCTGTGACTTACAGATGTATTCTGAAGAAGTAGTGTTGATATTCAAACTCAAGCAGCCCATGGGATGAAGGCACATGAGGTAAATTATAATGACAGGGACATGGAATTGCAAGGGGATTTGGAAGGCCATGAACAAGGCTGCCACACTGAGAGATGACTAGAATGCTTGAGCTCTGGCAGGTCCCTGTGATGGAGTGGTGTCAGCATGAAGTTGTTGATGGCGAGGTGAGCCTTAGCACCAGCTGCAGAGAGCCTGACAGGAGCCCTCAAAGATGTTTGAGTTTTATTTTTCAGGCAGAAAGAAATTATTATTTTAAAGCTGGAGAGTCATGCAATCAGTCCTGAGGGTTGTTCCCTTCCTTTCTCTTTCTTTTATTTTCCTTTCCTTTTTCCTGTCCAGTCCTGTCTGGTCCTGTCCTGTCCTGTCCTGTCCTGTCCTGTCCTGTCCTGTCCTGTCCTTTCCATTGATTTCTGTGCTTTGTGCTTTGTGCCAGTTGTGTTGATAATCTAGGGGCTGTTTGTCATAAGCATCTGTTTAACCAGCAACTCCTGAGTTCGATTTCAGATACCAACCAACCAACAATAAACAAACAAACAAAAACAATTCAAATTAAAATTAAAAATCTAAGGTTTAGCCCTGTTTCTGGCAGGAGTGCAAACTAGAATAGCCTTTTTGGAAGCAAAGTTGGCTGCACAGAACAACATTATCATACGTGTACTTATATTTTGCTCAGAATCCCACTTCCAGGAATTTCTGTAAAAGATTGGCCCAAAGCAATGTATAAATACATGCAGTAGGATTATTTATTAAAGTATTATTTGTAACTGCAAGTCATCACAAATAATCTAGATGGTCACAAATAGAAAAATAGTTGAAAAAATTAGAATATACCTACCTAATGGAGTCCTCAGAGACATTTAAAAAAGGGAAGATATTCCTACAAATTTATACCAAATTATTTTTAGGGTATACTATTCATCAGAAAGGAAAAATTAAAGTTAATTTAACATTTAATAAAATTAAAATTTAAAAAAAACATAGTTGACCTGAATGTGGGTGGAACCCAGAGGGAACACAAACAGTAGTAGATGACCCTGTGGAATAAATAACTACTGAAGGATGAAAAGACATAATCTAATGTTACTTGGAGGGCCAGGCAGGTAGCTCAATGGTACAAGAACCTGCCTGGCAAGTGCAAGGTCCTGAGTTAAATCCCTGTAAATCAATCAATCAATCAGTCAATCTTGGAAAAACATTTTTTTGGTGATACTGTGAAATAAAAGACAGCACTACAAACAACTGGTACATTCCTAGTGTAGATATTAACTTTCCACAAAGATAAGCAGTGTTGAAACAACTTTGATATTCTCAGGCTGAATAATTAGTAAAGATTTTATTGACAATGAGAACATTTTCAGAAAACATGTAGAAAATGAAAGAAAAAACATACAGAACATATGTAACCTATTTCTAATGGGTTAGAGAGGTAGCAATATGAAAGCATAGTTTTCATATATATGAGGATAAACATCTACAGAAGTGTAGATTGTGCATTTCTGTGTTTGGAAGTTGTGGCATTTGTGTATGTTTATTTGTAGATTTCCTAGTTCTGTGCACTGAGAGAGACTAGATGCAGTTACACCCACTAACATGTATCACCAATGGCCCGATTCCTAAGTATCATTCTCTAATAAATGAAGTAGAATCTCTGTGGAGAACATTGATTCCAGAGGTGTGGAATAGAAAAATCTATGATCAGTTTAGGGTACTGTGAAGTGCACCAAAGTTAAAGCATTCAGACTCGATCCTCTGCCTACCCAGACCCAACACACTAGTGCCCGTGTGTAGGTAGGGACCTTTCTGCTTGACTGATCTTGGGAGATAAAATGTTATATGTTCTGTTATACAGATCTTGCTTTATCTTGACCTTAACTGCTCAGCAGAAAAGTTTAACCACGAGGCATAAAAAGTAAAGCTAGATTAGTATGCTGAGCTGTAAAAGGCTTAAACAAATCAACAGCTTTCAACATTGCCATTTCTTCCAGTAACCCACTACAATTATGGGATATTGGACTATGTATACAACTACTTACTCTTAGTTCAGTGAGAAGAAATTTTTGTATGAATAGTGATTGGAAAAATTATCATGTCTGTATCGTGTGCTCTGACTACTACGAGGACAGTGATACACATTGTATCAATTATTGGGAATGTACTATAACATGTTTTGAAACTATCACATTGTTTCTTATTAAAAATAACAAAAAGATGGGGCCCGGCGGGATGGCTCAGTGGTCTAAAGCGCCTGCTTGAGGAAGCTTGGGTGGCTTCAGGGACTGCGGTTTGATCCCCGGCACCACATGCTGCGCCAGCCCTGCCCTCGGGGAGGGCTGAGCCGGCCATAAAAATGAGTGAATAAACAAACAAAGGTTCTGAAACAAGAATAAAAATAATAAATAAAATTAACAAAAAAAAAATAACAAAAAGAAAAGCTAAAGTGTTCAACAAAAGAGATTTGGGAAATGTTAAACATGATGCCAACTGTGAAAGAGCTCCAAAGGCCAAACAGAAACTTCGCACAAATGCATAAAAATTGACAGTATTACGTTATAACCCATAGGCTATATACAGGTCTATACTGATAAAAAAATGTTAGGGGACAAGCCTGGAGACAAGTTAATACTTCTTTGTATGGAGAAAAAAAAATCCTGAATCAAGTTATACTCTGAAAAGGCTCAGAAAGCTCTGTTCAGCCATTTGACTGTGAGTTACTGTGACCTGTCTGTGAAAGCAGAGGAAGTTACCTGGTTGGCTGTGGTGGGTCAGTGCACCTTCTTTGCATGTGCTGTGTTGGGCTCTGCCCATGTTTAAACAGTGTGATGACTTGGCTGCCTTTGATTGGCTGGAACTCTGCTATTTCTTACACAGACTACTACATTAGATGACTTAGTACTACTTAATTTTTTTATTAAGTAAAATAGATTATAATTTGTTACATAGGAATTCATACTCTAAAGACAGGCTTAGACCTTGACTTCCAGCTTAGTTAACATAAACAAAGTACTTGAATAACAGGAGAAGCTGTTTTTTTCTAAATAATTTTACTTAATAAATGTAACTAGAATGAGGGTCACAGAGAAACTCCATTGAGCAAACAACTGTATGACCCATGCAAGCAGGATGGATGCTAGGATTAGTGAGCTAAATTTGACTTGAAACAAAATATTTGAAAAGTTTCAAAATATCTCCCCAAATTTACTTATTAAGGATGAAGAATAGAAAACATCTAGTAGAGAAAGCCTGCAGGCATCTCTTTTCAGGTTGATTGAAGTTAACATCAGCAATAAGAAGATATATTGGCATCATGCTCCTCTAGTAGGATGCATTACGATAGACTCAAAATTGTGAGATAATATTCTTGCCAGAAACTTGTAACCTCACATAAAAGTTTGACAAGATTTTATAAAATACAGTCTGAAAACATTCTGCAGTTACTGCCTAATTTGTTTAGTGTTGTGAAAGTCATAATATAGAAAGACTGAGAACCTATGATAGACTGGAGGAAAATAGGACAACTCATTGCAATGCAGGATCCTTGACTAGAACTTAGACTAGACTATAAGACATGCAGTTGTGTCAGGGCTTGGATCCACATGTCCCCCAAAGCCTCAAGGAGGCTTTTAGTATGTAGGTGATTCTAAAGTGTGTGAGGCTAAGATTAAGGATGTGATAAGGGATTGATTAATGATGGAATCCTAGGATTAAGGGTGCCCCGCCTTGGATGTGCTACCTGCCCCAAATGTGGGTGGTCTGGATAGAATACAAAGGACAGAAATAGTGCTGCCATTGTTTTTTGCTGCTGATGCTGTGGCCTCTGCCTACCATAAGCTGTTTCTGCTGTGTAACACTCCTCTTCCATGACAGCCTGCCTTTGAGCCAGCATCCTAGGAGGTGAAACTTATATAAACTGTGAGCTACAATGATGAAAGTTTCCTCTTTTAACTTTGACCATTGGGTGTTTTGTCTCAGAAATGAAACAAGTAACTGAGATGGATTAGAATTGCTAGATGAACACAGAACCAATGTTAACTTTTTGGCATTCAAAGTTACATGATGGTCTTATATAATATTAACATCAGCAGAAAGGTGAATGAAGATTGTACAGGAAGTGTCATAATTTAATTTCAAAGGGAAAAGTTTGGATAGAGAAATGGAGTAGGAGATGAACCACACAATTTAGCAGTTAGGGGATTGTCTTGAGTTAGACAAGTTTTTTGATATATACATATGTACTATATATATATATATATATATATATATATATTGAAATTTGCATTTATTTGTGCATATACAAAAAATTTCAGTATATGTACATAATTTATGAGAGAAAACAATAAAATGTTGTATCTGATTAGATGAAGTGAGAGATGGTTATGGGCTGGGCAGGGAGGGGGAAGGGCATTTTTTGACTCTTCCTAGTCTACTTTGAGCAAATTCAATGGCGTACTTTTCTATTTAAATGTTTATGAAACATTGATCCCTACCTTAGTGCCAGTGGATTTAAAGTAATGAGAGTGCTGAATCTCCAAATGGAGATGGGCCAAGAGCCAAATCTGGAAATCCTTTTGTAGGAAATATTTTCCTCTCTCCATGATTTTCTTTACTTAGGATTCTGGAGGTTTACTGCATTATAAAAGTAAAAGGCTAAGCCAAATAGAACAGAAAAAAAGAAAAGATGCAATAAGATAGCCTTATTAGTAAAGAACTGCAAGCACTGCTCAAATCTCTTTTCCCCAGGTGCTCTGCTACTCTAGGGCTTTGTGAGAATTTTCAGGAACTCCTGCGAAAAGCCACATTACCATGAACCCATTCAGTAGTGGTGGGTGTGAGTGTATAGAGGAGAACGGAGAGGATAGGGGCTCCAGTGGGATATTTTCTCAAGACAGGATGGAGACGAAGTTATTTCTTTAATACCTTCTTTCAAAAATATATGTATGCAGGAAGCTTTTATATTGTAAAGTGTCAGTGGGGAAAAAAAGAACAAATAATATGCACAAGAGTAACAAGGCAGTCGAAATTGTTTATTAGTACCCTAATGTGTCTACTTTTGCTTCACATAATTTAGGCTGTCCTCTATGTTAGCAATGTAGTGTCACCAAAATGACACTGAATCAGATACCAGACATTTGGGTATGACTTATATATGTGCATCTTAATTTTTCCAAAACCCAACAACTAGTTATCATCACCCTAACATTCAAAGACATAAAATAAGATTTAGAACAAGGTTTCCCATTGGAAACATGGCCCAAGTCCTAAATGTCAGCCACTTTTGTAACTTTACATTTTCTATAAGTCACACAGAAAGATATATGCAGATAAAATTAATTTTAAATATATGTATATTTTCACTAATTAACGAGGTCTTTCCTTCACTAATAGTATAAATTGAAATTAAAATAACCAGAATGGCCAGCCAAATAGCTCAGCAGGTTAAAGAACTTGTAAGCAGGCACAGGCGCCATGGGTTCAGTGCTGCTGGGGCACTCTGGGACAAAAATTGAGAATGAGTGTGGTGGCACGCACCAGCTCTTAGGAGGCAGTAAGCAGGCGGATAACTACACCTTAGATCTAGTGGTGAGAACCTGAAAACCCTGTAGACCCCCCCCTAAAATACAGAAATAATTTATTTATTTATTTATTTGTTTGTTTGTTTGTTTGTTTATTTATTTATTCTTGTTTTAGAACTTTTGTTTATTCACTCATTTTTATGGCTGGCTCAGCCTGCCCCGAGGGCAGGGCTAGCGCAGCATGTGGTGCTGGGGATCGAACCAAGATCCCTGAAGCCACCCAAGCTTTCCCAAGCAGGCGCTTTAGACCAGTGAGCCATCCCACCAGGCCCCAGAAAGAAATAATTAATTAAAAAAATAAAAGAATCAGAATACGCTTGTAGGAAAAAAGGTTTAATTGGAAAATAAGAGAAAAATATGGAAAGGCATCTGCTTGAGAAGCTGAAGGGCACGCAGCTATGACAAGTCCAAATTTGCACATTAATGAAAGGGGTTCTGCTTGATCTTTATCTTCATTCCTAGTCTGTGGCTTCAGAAGAATCCTAGGACTCGGGATAGTTTTGATGATTGACCCTGCTTGCTGGGTGGGACAGTCCATTCACCAAGTAATTATTCTTGCTCAGAGCTGACCTTAGCATGGGGTGGTATGTGAGGCACCGGTTTTCTGGAAATCTGAGGTGCTCGTTGTTTTAGGTCAATGGCTGGAGACCAGCATTGCTCCAGGAGGTCTGAAATTAGATGTTGTAAAGGCTGGCAATTGGACATAACTGTAAATCCTGCAAATTACTATAATTACTCTTATCTTGGCGCCCTCCATCTTGAAGGGAGATAAATTAGGTAAACTTAGGGGTAACAGGCCTCGCACTATAGACACTTCTAAATTGAACAGTATGCCTAGATGCAGAGCTAAGCCAGAATCTCCAGATCATCACTTAATAAAGCAGGCAAGACATAAAATCAGAAATGCCAAGGTTTGGGGGCTGGTGAGATAGCTCAGCAGACTAAGCACCTGCTTTAGCATGTGCAGGGACCAGGGTTTGAGCCCACTCCAGCATGCCATGCCAGCTCCGTCCCTGGGTACACTGAGCCAGTGACTGAACCCAGACATGGTAGTGCAGGCCTATAATCCCAGCCCCGGGGAGGCTGAAAACAGGAAGATCACTGTGAACCCAAGCTTCATAGTGAGACCCTATACCAAAAACAAAAAAATGAAAATAAATAAATAAAACAAACGCCAAGCTTCATCTTGTATTTAGTTGTCCTTTTGGCAGTTGCAGGTGCAGCTGTTACAGTATTATCCAACTCAATTTATGCAAAACATCATTTCAACATATAGTCAGTAAGAAACACTGAGATACTTCATTTTTTTCCAGTAAATCGCTGAAAGCAGTGCCTATTCCTCACAGACAGTACTTTAGTGTAGATGCTATATTTTCATTGGAAATACTTATTTGATCTGTTCTTAAATTTCCTTGAAAATTCAGGGGCAATAATTGATTTGCATGCCCCATTTGTTCCAATATGCTTAAAAGCTTTTCCATTAAATAAGCACAGCATCTACTGCATATTATCTAACTGAAATGAAGGAAAGTCTAAAATTCAGGTCATCAGCCACAGTAGCAACATTTGAGTTATCAATAGTGGTATAAAGGCAGGGCAGAATAATGTCAGTTAAGAATGATTTATTGAAAGCTTCAGAGCCAGGCTTGAGCTTCCAAGGTTTTGGTGCCTCTGGGACTCAAGCCCTCAAGTGCTGGTTACCCCATTATTTCTGAGTGGACACAGCTATGCATTTCAAGACCTTAATGTTGGCTTTTAATGTTAAAAATCTGTTGCTTAGGAGATGTTTAAGTGTAATGAGGATTTACTTAATTGAGTACATTCTGTCTGCTCCTTTTTTTGGTAATTGTCCTTAAATTGATGGTTTTAAATGTATAAAATCAGCAATCCACCAAGAGACAGCCTTTTGATAAGTCTAGTAGAGCTGCCAGGCCTTTGGAGAGCAGCAAACAAGCTCATCACAGACACAAAAATGCTAATGGTGTTCTTAGTTAATCTGAGCTCATGACCGCAGTGAGATGAGAACAAAAATGCAAAAGGTCAGCTGAAACCATTTTCCTCCTGAGGCTCATTCTGTTTTTACCAGGGCTCCCTAGTTGTACTTCATTAATAGGCTGAGTCGTTTGTCCTTGTTTTGGTGCTTTTTAATTTTGTTTTTTTCACACTACAGAGCTCTTTCATGTACAAACACACACAAAGGCTATTAGACAGCATAACTCAAGGGACTCTCACTGATCTCCTCTTGAAGAGTTCTGACTTCTAAGACAAGGGAAGTCAAGACAGAATTCTTTGATTGGCAAGGAAAATTGGCATGGGCTTCAATTTTCCCCCCTTAAACATCACTACAATCATTTCGATGTTTCATATATTTCACTAATAATGCCATTTTAATAATCATAGTTTCACTGATTTTCTTAGTTTTAGGTGGCCTCTGATACAGATGTGGCTCCCAGGGAAGCTATTTTCTTGTTACTAATTTGCATCTTTGACAGTAGGGTTAAAAAAGAAAAAAAAAAAAAAATATATATATATATATATATATATATATATATATGTTGGGTGATAGCTGTTGTTGAAAGGAGAAACCCAGTTTCTTGACCTTAAGTATTCTTAAGATAGTGGCAGATTAGTTTTACGTAGGGGATGGGAGAGAGAGAAAAATGAAGAAGCATTGAATGGCACAGCAATTTTAGTTAATTTCATAATAACTTAATCTATGTCAGACAAAGTAAAATGAATCATAACCTAAAAGGAAATGACTTTTTAATGAAAATTGTTCAGGCATGTCATATACATTGTGTGTGTATGTGTGTGTGTGTGTGTGTATGTGTGTGTGTTTTCATGTTTCCAACACAAAAGGTGTTTAACAGATACAAAAAAATAAGAGCATATTAAAAGGCTGTAGTAATTTTGTAATAGTGTTATGTTTTGCTTTCTAGCTTTCTATATGAAATATTGAATGCAAATTATATGGATAAAATAATTGTTCTCTCCCTGAACTAGAGTGACAGTGTGACCTATTGGGTTTGCTCTATTTACTGTGTCTGCAGCATAATTATGAAGACTTAGCTGCTCTCCCAAATAGTTACAGATGTGGGAGAAAAATAAATTACTTTTGCATGCTAGCCCTAGAAGTCGTGCTGTTGTAATATAATGTAATCGGCCATGAACAAAAGGGAGTTATTACATTCATTTATATTAGTTTGAAAGCCACAGAAATGCATTGTATTATTTTAAGCTGAATTGAAGTGATGCCATTGATGCTTTTTTCCCCCATGATCATCTGGCTTTACTCTCAAGGTCATCTCTAAGAAATGGGAATAATTTGAGCCTTTTCATTTAATGTAAGATAGAAGCAAATCAGGACAGATGTCATCATATATTGGAGGACATATGAAGGAAGGATTAAATTTGTTCTCTGTCACTCCTAGTGGGACAAGTAGGAGGGATAAGTGTAAGTGACGAGCCTGATTTTTACTGAGTATAATAAAGAAAAGAGTGGTACAAAGTGTCTGAAGACAGCATAAGATTCCCTGAGAGCTACCAAGTTCTGAACAACTTCTGCCTGACCTGCAGGCCTCTTCCCTGTAAGTCCGGAGCTTTTCTAAGATGAAATAGGTGTGATTTTTTTTTTTTTTTTTTTTTTTTATCTTTTTGAGACAGGGTCTCACTATGCAGTTGAGGCTGGCCTTGAGCTCACTTTTGTAGCCCAGGCTGGTCTCGAACTCGCACCGATCCTCCTGCCTCCGCCTCCCAAGTGCTGGGATTACAGGTGTACGCCACCATGCCCGGCTGGTGTGATTAAACAGAACAGAATAAAATAATATTCAAAACCTCTTTCATTTTTAACTTAGCAACAATATTAGCCTTCTGGAGGAAGCAACATCATTTTTTGGAAGAAGACAATGTCTTTTTCCCCAGCAAGCACATGTCTTTGAGATCCATTGATCCATTTGCCAAACTTTACATAAGTAAATTATTTTAATATAAAGGTAGTGCTTTTTTTTTTTTTTTTTTTTTAACCTGAAATGTGAAAAGGATTCAGTTAAGTGAAAAATGTGGAACTATGAATTTTGGAGTCATGACAACCTTGTTTATGTTCATTTGGCTTTCACTTATTACATGACAGTAATATATTTTCCCTGAATGGGGCATGCTGAAAATTTTCCCGTGGAACCTTTCACAGATCCTCAAGATGACCAATTGAATTCTCAGGTTTAAAGTCTAACTTCACAAGTATAATTATAGCCATGCTTTCAGATGTTACATGTCCTAAAGTGTTTAATTTTCTGAAGCTTAACCTGAATACTATGAAAAATACTTAACAAAAGAAAAAGATTGAGAGAGAGCAAGCTAGTCTTTCTAAAAGTGGTTATTTTTGAACTAACTTTGAGAAGTTAAATTTGGTTTGTAAGGCCACAGTAATACATGAGTAACTTGTCATTTGCGATCAGTTTAGTATAACTCCTGCTCCGTCTGGAAAAGTACTGGGATGGTTGAGATCTAAAATGTGCCGCAAATGTCCCATGTTGGAAGGTGAGTGGGTCTTGGCGGTGTTGGGCTCAGCCACTGAGGAGCTGGTAGCTGACTTGCCATTAGAAGGTGGGCTTTGAGTATGGGTGACCTGGACTGAAGAGTGTTGCTTCCTCCTGGCTTCTTTCTTTTTTCTCTGTTTCCTGGAAATCTGGACTTGAAGGATTTTCTTCTGCAAAACCTTTCCACCATGCTTTGTGTGCCTTGGAACCAGCCAGGTGTGGACTGAAACTTCTAAAAGCCTCAGACACAATCAAGTTCTCTTTAGATTCTGGTTATAATCTGGGTATGTTGTGTACACCTGTAACCCCAGCACTTGCAAGGCAGAGGCAAGAGGAATGTTGTGAGTTCAAGGTCAGCCTAGGCTACATAGTGAATTCAAGGCCAGCCTGAACTACAATGGGAATCCTACTCTCAAACAAAACAAAACAAAAAAGAAGGTGGACGTTGTGGGTATGTTCTCCTAGTGATAAGAGAATTAGATTTTTTAAGGCAATTGGGAGGAGCCCTTCACTTCCACAATCATCACCATGATAAATTATGTTTGAATTGACACACGCTGTCTGTTTAATTTAGAGTGCACTTTTGGCAATATGTTGTTTTATGTCTTAATTTCAGTTTATCTTTTTTTTTTTTTTTTTTTTTTTGTGGGACCAGGGTTCGAACTCATGACCTTGCACTTGCCCAGCAGGCACTTGTGCCTCGGAGCTGTCTCCCCAGCCCCTTAATTTCAGTTTATCTTCCGAGTGGTTTAATTGAAGATTTGAGGGGGCCGGTGAGATGGCTCAGCAGCCTAAAGTGCCCACTTAGGCAAGTTTAGGCAACCACAGGGACTGTGGTTCAATCCTTGGCAACACATGCTATACCAGTCCTACCCCAGGGCTGGCTGAGCCAGCTATAATATATATATATATATATATATATATATATATATATATATATATATATATATATATAAAGGAAAATTTGAAACATTGATGTATCCGATTCATTCTTCTCATTGTTATTTCTATCATGGCATTAAATTTGTCACTTGAAAATTTTCAGTTATAAGACAATTGAGTAAATATCAAATTTCACTAGTACAAATATACTCAGCCAGGAAAATGAGAGTCATAGTCTATCCCATGCTTTTGTTTATAATGTAGAAACAAGATCTGTCGAGGGTAAAAAATATACTTGTGGTGACTCATGAATGCTTGTAGCGGGTTATAGGGAAGCAGGATAGCAGTGCTTATCCGCCTGATGTTCTCTAATCCATACTTAGGCTTTCCCAAGAAGCTCAACAAAGGAGACCTTATTCATCTGAGCAGCAAATACCAGTATTTTGAAAAGATGGTTTACACGACATCAACTGACTATGCTAGTTACCAGTGGGACAATGAGAAGATACAATGTCATACCTCGTTTGATGAGTAAAGTTTCAAAACAGAGTGAGAACTATTATATAAAGGGGAAAAAGAAGTTTGAGTCAGGACAAAATCATTTAAATTGCCTTAGATTTAAATGATAGTGTTTGAAATAGGAAAGAAAGGCAGGCAATGTATCATCATTTGCAGTGTACCTGGGTTAATTAACCTTGCATTTCCACTTTGGAGTCTTTTGGGTAAATGAGAAAAAAAAAAAATGCTGTGCGATGAACTTGACCTTGCCTTTGTACACATGTGAATGAAAATACCATGCAGGGACTTTGCAATTAATATTGATTCAATGTCAGAAGGATAGCATTGATTGCAAGGTGAGAGATGATGGGGGTTTTTGGAGAAATTTTCTTTTGGAACGTATAGGAGTGCAAGCCCTAATTTTTGGCTCCTGTTGAGATGGAAGCTGTGTGCTCAGGCCTGAAGAACCTCCTCTTCGTGTGTTATGGAGGCATCACATTCAGAGCACTTGGATGATGCCTTGTCTATGTCTTAACTGAGAAGAGGGACGTGTGCTTGATGGAAGCAGTAGAGCTATCTATTTTAAGCATTTTCCATATAGCAATGCACATGCATCTATAAATATCATTTCGGAGAGAGGACATCCTGTTTAGCACAGTATTTTTGTGTACTGTCGACTCTGTCAAAAGGGCATTTTGTCAGCAAGTAATTTTAAAAAGGCTTACATCAAACAGATACAACCAAGTTCTTACTGGCTAACATAATTCTATATTCTCCCCTGGGATATGATTTTGTGTCACAAACCCAAGGACATGCTTATAGTAGGCTGCAGACGTGAACACATTTTATTACCAAACAGCATTGGGTTAACAATGACCACAGGGAAGTCCAATTAACAGATTTATTCATCAGGGCCATATTTATACTTCTGCTGTCAACTCTAATTACTTATTTTTGAAATAAAAACTTTGGTCTTCATGATGGTCTCCAGTGCCCGTCAGGGAATGATAATCTGTTTTAAATCTCCTCAGCCCTATTAGAATTTCACAGGTCTGCCATCTGGTAGCAGGCCTCAAAGCTCAATCAATATTTATACATGCAAAATGGTAATTTCTGGGCAAAAATGGTTTCAACTAAAGTGAATGCATGGTTAATGGTTAATGTTTGTACTAGAATTACTAACACAGTGATCACTGTGAAATCAGTCAGGGGGACTCTATGCTATGGATGTTTAAGGCCTTACTAGAAGAGTCAGCTACGAGACTTACAGAATATGCAGTTTTTAGCCTCACTGGTTAGAGAGGTAATAGAGCTGGTATTGGAAGATGATACAAGTGGTGATTATAAGAGCCATGACTTCTTACCACTTGCTTGATTTACCTAGTACTATCCAGGAAAAAAAAAAAAAAAGAAAACACCTCTTTTCCATAAAGCACTGGCTGAATGCTGATTCTGGTATTTTCAATGCTTGTGAAATTCACCTCCTCCTCTGGTACTGATGAGCAGTAATGTGGCTGATTGAAGGAGTCCCCTTTAAGCCCAGAGACTGAGACACCAAAGCAATGCACAGTGATGATAATGCTTAACCAGTAGGATGTGGAGTGTTTTCCAGTCCACACCCAACTGCTGCAATTTCAGCCTTGAGGGAAGGTGGAGTTGTGTGCAGGGTTAGTTGATGTGGCCTTGAAACCATCTGCCGGGGACAGGGTCCATGATTATTGAGTGTTGTTCTTTTTGGCTCATGTAGCTTCTTCTCAATTTCTGCAGATCTTTGACTCTGTTCACTGGGAAGTAATGTCTAGAAAAATAAATTTTCTTAATCATTGTAAGTATTGGTTAAATGTGTGTCTCCTTTCAATAAATCATAACCCTAAAATATTAATTCAAAAGCTTAATTGTGGATAAGCATTATTGACTCTCAAAAATTTTTCGAGACCAAAATATCACAATTTTTATGTCATTATTCTCACATTTTTGCCAGTAAGTGTCATGCATTTGAAACTCATGTGTAATTTAAAATGCTCAAAAAATTAAAAAGATATAAATCAAGTCTTATAGGAAGCTTTCATAAGATTCAGGTTTTAAACTGTATCAGTCAGAGTTGCCCTAGGACAGTTGTAAGGTGATATCCAAGAAATTGTATATTAAATATTCTAGTTGTATGATACTGATAGGCAAAGGACCTCCCATGACTGTGTGTGTAAATGTAAATATGCTTTTAATGTCTATTCGTTTGTTTATTTATTTATTTTTGCAAAACTGGCAATTGAACTCAAGTTGCACTTACCAGGAAAACACTTATTCTGCTGAACTATCTCCCCATCCTCATGTCTTTCTTTTTTTAAGCCACTAATCTATGGATATAGGGATCCCACCTATGACTTTATGTAGCCTTAGTCACATTAAGTGCTCTGACTCTAAATCATTATAGTCACACTGGGGTTGAGTATATAGCATAATAATTTTGGAGAACTACAATTTGTGATAATAGTTGGTAAATAGGTCAGAGTGTGATAGAGTTGTATTTTAGATTCACAGTTTTGTGGACTAAGAGAAAGTGTCTGCTATATAATGTGACAAATAATTTGATAAATATAACAGAACATATGAAAGGTCATAAAAAGTGTGAAGTTATAGGACCATAGGGGGCAGACTTATAGAATTGATCATATTTGAAATAAATGTCAAAGCTAAACATAGTTGATTGAAAGCAAAGATAGGGTTATTGAGACAGACTGCATAGCAGAGGAGTTAGTTACATACTTGTCAACAAATAGAAATAGTAGAAGGGAATGTGTACAGAGCATCCTAGTAAGTCCTGAGGCTAAAGAGACCAAACACCCACATAATTTAACTACAGAGTGTGCTTCAGATGTGTACTGTTAGGTGACTTCATCACTGGGCAAATATATGGGCTGCATACGCAAAGTAACACATCTAGGACTGTGGATCCATATCTTTAGGAAGGTATGGAATGATATGTGGTTGTATGTTGATGTAGTGTGGACCTACTGTGTCCCCCAAAGCTCTCCACATTAAAAGCATGATGCTAACACTGGTGAAACTGGAAGATGGTGGACACTAAAAAAGATGTGGGGCATGGTGGGGCATCTTCGACCACTGGAGGTATGCCCTAGTGGGGGTCAGTGGCAGCTGTACTACTTCCTACTTTCTCTTTTGCTGTCTGCCTGCTGTAAGTGATCAGCTAGCTGGGTCAGGCACTTCCTGCTCCAATGGGCTTCCTGGTCACAGGCTCAACCGACATGGACAACTGATGTAGACGGGAATCTCCAAAGCTGAGACCCAGAATGAACCTTTCATTTTGTAAGCTGATTATCTCTAGAATTGGCAGTAGTAATGGAAGTGTGACTAACATTACATACCATATCCTAATGGTCAGATGTTGGCTCAGCTGCTAGGCAGACCAGGGTTTTATGCAAGCTTGATTAGGTGAATTACTTAACCTCAGAAAACCTTTAATTCATTAACTTTAAAAGAGGAATGACAATATTATTTCTTCATAGACTGGGAGTGAGGACTAAGTATGGACTAATGTGTCCAGAATAGATGCTGGAGAGCATTCAGTGTAGGTCATCTGTTTCATTCACCAAATGTTTATGCCAGGCCTGGTACTTGGGCTATGGTTTGAAAATATTAAAATGAATGAACTGGATAGAGTTTGGAAGACACTGTGGCTTATCCTCAGTATGGGCCTGCAAGGAAATTAGTTTTAGGACTAGAATGGAGAAAAGAGAGTAGCGGTGGGGGGAGAAGAGAGGGAGGGAGGGAGGAAGGGAGGGAGGGAGAGGGAGTCAGCACCCTAGAGACAGAACACATCAAGGATGTTTAAGAAGTGGAGAGAAATAATCTTATATTAGATTCCCATGAGAACTGTCAATGGGATGTGCTTTCATTTGCCATATCTGTGATTCTTACATCAACATTTGTGGACTCCAGGTTGACATGATACATTTTTGCTTCTGGGAAAAGTGGGTAAAAGTGTACTTTAAAAAAAATAATTAGCATTGTATTTAATTCTTGGTTTCTATGCTGCTACCATGCTTCATTCAATCAGTATTTCATCCTTGGCGGCAAAGCCATGTTTCCCAAACCAACATTGTTTTTCAATTAATTAAAATCAGTTAAGAGCAATTTAATTGAATGCTGTCACAAGCACCATAAATCACTGTGATGCTTTGCTGTCATCACTCATCTTCTGCAAACACCTCTTGTGGTGAGATGTGACACAGTTTGTACTCATATCCCAACTGGTTAACCAGGATGACATAATTGTCAACTGTGCAATCGTGGTTTTTCCTGCTTACAGCTTTCTCTACCTTTAAAACTGTGAGAAGTTACTGATGAGTCAAATATTAAAGTGTATGTGCAGAATGCATTCTCTGCTAAGATTAAAATAAGGATTTCTTCCTAGCTACTTTTTAGGTTTCATGGCCTGCGTCTCACTGATGGCCTGTGTCTCTCTCTATGTTCTTGCTGCAGTTCAGGTCTAGGGTGGGGTAGTTTCATCCATGCAGTTAAGAATTGCTAGCTGTGGAAATGGGGCCCAGGTACATGTGAACAGAAAAAAGGATAGGCTTGTTACATGGGGTAATATTTAAAAATAAATTTGGACATATTCAGTAGGCTCCATAACAACTGATTAGCATCTCAGAATATGTATGCATTCCAGTGAAACCAGCTATCTTGAAAGGAATGTCAGAACATAGCATAAATTTATTGATGTAAAAGGAAAGATTAAATGTGTGTTGAATTTTCCTCACAGATTTTAGCACTTAGTGTCTAAACATAAGACACTACTCCATAATATAAAGTCACTGCATTGTCACAAGTTGTTTAATGTTTGTATATTTATGGTTTCATCTTCTTCAGTGCCAGAACAACCACTTCTCCTGAGTGTTCTCTCCCGTGGGAGGCACATCTCACTCTGTTTGTATGTTCTTTTTTTTTTTTTTTAAGACAGGGTCTCACTGTGCAGTTCAGGCTGGCTTTGAGCTCACTTTTGTAGCCCATGCTGGTCTCGAACTCACAACGATCCTCCTGCCTCAGCCTCCCAAGTGCTGGGATTACAGGCGTGAGCCACCACGCCCAGACAGTTCTATGCCAGGTGTAACATAGTTGTTAGAAAGGTACAATGAGTTCAGCTGGAGTGGTGGTGTATGCCTATAATTCCAGCACTTGGGAGGCTAAGGCAGGAGGATGAGTGCAAGTTTGAGACCTTCCTGGGCTACAAAAATGAGCTCAAGGCCAGCCTGAAACGCATAGCAAGACCCTGTCTGAGGAAGAGGAGGAGGAGGAGGAGGAGGAGGAGGAGGA
>PVJA010027903.1:0-28098 GCA_004027025.1 Myocastor coypus
CAAGTTTCCCTTTTTTGAGGATGATTTTCCTACCAGACACTGAAAAGAGAGACAGAACACAGTAAGCACTGCTTTCTGAGGCCCAGTGCCATTACCTAGTTATTCTAAGGTACTTTTGCAAAGTAGCCCACCTCACCGTGGTTCAGTTTGCTTTTATACAAAAGACATAATAATTGTACTGTACTGAAGTATTCACATGAACATTAAGTGAATAATGCACTTTTATTTCCAACACGCTGTTTGCTTAGAGATTTCTCCATGTCTTATCCATGCTTTTTCAGAAAAATTGATGGGGCAAATAATTCTTCAAGATTATAGTAAAATCAACAGAGCAGTTTTGTATTCAGACAACTGCTGAGACATCTCCCATTGACCTATGATATGGGACAATATTTAAAATGCTTGATTCAATTGATATTTTTAGAGAAGTTTTAGAATATATATAATTCTAAGAGATTGGTAAATGATTAAGGAGCTAACAAAGTAATCCACACAAGCAAAATCGCTTTCTCTGTGAAAATCAATGTCAAGAGAATAATAGGACAGATCATATGCTGCAAGACATTATTTGAAAAAGATAGGCCTGATAAAATACTGTTACACAAAACAACAACAAAAAAAGACATTACACTCAACAGTTAGAAAATCAACTCATAAAGAAAATAGGCGGACGACATAAAGAAACAGCCTCCATATATATGTCAAAAGTGTTTGCAAAGGTAATCCACTAGAGAATGTCATTGAAAAATGAAAATTAAGCCAAGACCTCTTACTATACCATGATTAGAATGGCCTAACTCCATATGACTGACTGCACTAAAGGTTGTCAAGGGTGGGGTACAACACAAGATCTCATGTGTGGTTTGTGAGTACAGCAAATATATAGCCACTTTGAAGACAGTTAATACTTTCTTATAAAACCAAATGTATTTTCCCCTGTGATTAAAAAGTCATGATTCCTATCATATCAAAGAAATCTGAAAATTTAGAGTCACTGAAAAAACATGCACATACATGTTTGTAAGAGTATTATGTCCATAGCAGTGCAAACTTGAAAGCACTAAAGATATATACACCTGGTAGCGATGTTAGGCTGGCCATAGTGTTTCACAGTTTTGCTGTTTTCTGATTTATATCATCTATGCTTACAAGTCAGCTGTGAGTCTAATTATTGCACTGAAATTGTCTTTCTCTTTGTTACCTCTGGACTTCACTAGTTTTATGGAAGTGACTGTTCCTTTTACCTAAGTGATACAAATATTAAATGTTGATGTCCTTCATCAGATTTAGAAAGTTCTATGCACTATTTCTTTTGAAATTATTTCCATCATTTTGCTCCCATGCTACTGGGAACCCAAGTAGAGGCATTCTTACCTATTTCAAGCATGTTGTGCTCTTAAACATCTATTTGAGTCACTTTTAAAATTCTGTTTCACCATCTCATTACAGTGAAGAATTTTAAGGGACTATTTCTGTCTTCTACTTTGTCCGGTATGTGGTGTGTGCCATTCACTGAATTCTGAATTTTAGGCAATGAAAACTCTTTGTGTTTTATGAATTTTTCATAGATGTTTCATGAATTGTCTAGAACAATTCACAGCATCCCATCCACTGTGCTCCTTTTGTCCGTTTTACTGAATACTTGGCACATTGAATCTTAGCTGTTTCTAACTCGTATCCACTCTGTTCTAGCTGAATAGTCTGAATGTTTCCATTGTTTTACTGTTATATTGATTGGCATATTCTCTTGCATCAACACATAATTAATGGATTCCTTTCACTTTTCACTGTGAAAGGTTCAAACCAACAGTAACTGCATTTCTAAGTTGATGGTTATGTGAATCCCAGACAGAAGGGGTTAAATTAGGATCAAACTGTAACTGGTTTTAATACTTGAGGATTTAGCCACAACCTTCACGCTAAGCTATGTCCCTTGCCATTATTTATTTTATTTTGAAACAAGGTCTCCATAAGTCCCTAAGTTGTGCAGGCTGAGCTCAGACTTGTGGTCCTCCTGAGGCAACATCTCACAGTACTAGGATTTCAGGTGTGCAGCTCCATCTGAATTGAGTCATGCTTTTGGGTCATCTTTCCTATCTCTCTGTTTGCTACTTCCTTAGGATATAATCCTTCATAGTTTCTACTGACATATTTGTGATTTATCACCTTCATATCCTAATAGACTAGAAAATGTGTAGAGTTTTACTCTTGAGGAGTTTTTTCTTTTCTGTTTCAATCTTAACTCCTTCATCTCTTACCTGATACAAGTTCAAAAATTGAAAATCCATTGAGAGAGGAAAACTGCTATAATTTTAAGATTTTTCAAGTTTACTTAATTCTTATATTTACAAAGTATAAAACTATTACTTCATATTTTCCAACAATATTTTTGTAGCATTATCACCAATATTAAAAAAAAAAAAAAAAAAGCTGCCTCAATACCTGTTGTCTTGATCAGGATTCAAGATTCTCCAGAGATAGAGAACAATATACATATATCAAAGAACCATTACTTTTAAAAAAAACTTTATTTATTTATGTTATGACCAGCTCAGCCTGCCCTGGGGGTGGGTCTGGCACAGCATGTGGTACCAGGGATTGAACTGTGGTCCCTGCAGTTACCTAAGCTTGCCTAAGCAGGCACTTTAGAGCACTGAGCTCTCTTGCTGGCCAAATAGAACCATTCCTTTTTTTAAAAAAAGATTCATCTATCTATCTATCTATCTATCTATGTATCTATCATCTATTTGATACAGGACCTCACTATATAGCTCAAACTCATAGTAATCCTCCTAAGTCAGCTTCCATAATGCTGGGATTACAGACATGTGCCACCTTGTTTTGGTGGCCCACTTGACATGACATATGGTACTGAGGATCAAACCTGGGTCCTTGTGCTTGCCAGGCAGGGGCTTAGATTGCCAAGCTATCTCCCCAAGCCCCACAGTGCCATTCTTGATTTTGGTCCAGAATTTGATTCCCATAAACCCGTTTCCCATAAACATCTCTCAGTACAGCAACGCATGAAGTAGCAAATATTAGAAGGCATGCTGTACTTGAAAATCACTGAGCTGGAAAAACAAGACTTTTTTTCCATTTCTCTACCCAGAAATAAATATTACTATATTTTAACAATATGTGATTGTTATACCAGGAATAGACACAGAGTTATTTCAAAAAATATCATGTGAGGCAGGAGTCTGATAATCAACTTTTGATCTCATACCTGGTATGATGATCAAATAAAACAAGTGAAAATGGAAGGAAAAAGAATATCCTAAGAGGATCAGTGTGCAAAATAGTTTCACTTGACTTATGGTCTATAGGTCAAGTATTTTTAAACTCTGTACAGTTTAATGTCTATCAAGTTAACCAACCTCTACAAAGGAAATTGGATGCTAAAAGATGTGATTTCTACTGTTTAAAACTCTGGCTTGTCAAAGCTGAACAAAATGAGGGAGGAGGTTGAGCTGCATCCGGCATGTTCTTAGGCCCTAGTATTTCTGTAATAGCTAATGAGTTGTACAGGGAAGAGCAGACATTAACAATCCCTATGTGTCTCTCATCAGAGCTGGATGCTTACAAAAGTGAATTACTCTTTATCTTTTCTGTTCGTGTGAAATAACGTCAGAACTGGGGCAGAAAATCAAGTTGGGTAACAACAATGAATTCACTCAGATTCAGAAGTAAAGTGAAAACTCCTGTGATGTGAAGTTAGAAGAAAATTATGTTGCCCATGCCTGGGCTGGAAATGTCACCAGTACGAAACCCACAGCTAAACATTGGACCTCTGTACTTTCAGTTAGTCAAAGTGAAAAGGACAATATGCGTAACTTAAAAAAAAAATAAAAAATAAAAAAAAAATAAAAAAAAAAAGAACTATTTGGCCAGGAGATATAACTCAGCAGCACAGCCCTTGCCTGGCAAGCAAAAGGTCCTGACCCCATAACTCAGAGTACAAATTCTAAGTAATTTATCCTACATAGCACCACCCATACGACAATAAGAGCTGCCAGGGTCACTATATTTAGCAAAATCCTAAGGTTGCCTTTGGAGCATTTCAACACTATCATTGGTGCATACGCACAATCCCAGCCCTCAGGAAGCTGAGGTAGTGCATCTATGTTAGCTCAAGGCCGGCCTGGGCTACAAAACAAGTTCAAGGCCATACTGAACTGCATGATGAAACCTTGTCTCAAAAATGGAGAAAAGAAAAGAAAAGAAAGCACTACTATGACTACTCTACCCTCCCTGTCTGGGAAGTCAATAGAATTCATGCCAAATCATCCATATGAAATTCATTTTAGTGCTACTTTAGAGGGCTGTGCCAGTGTTAAAGCACTGTGCAAAGGAAACAGAACTGTAGAGCGACAAATATAAACTACTTTTAATTTTTTTTGTCTTTTTGAGACAGGGTCTTGCTATGCAGTTCAGGCTGGCCTGGAGCTCACTTTTGTAGCCCAGGCTGGTCTCGAACTCACATTGATCCTCCTGTCTCCACCTCCCAAGTCCTGGAATGTGCCACCACGCCCAGCTTATAAACTACTGATTCTAGACATATAGCAATGAAATAGTGTTTGTCTTCTATAAAAGCTGAATCTACAGAGTTGGGCTAGCTGATAGGAGAAATGCAGAAAGGCTGAGGAGATATAGTTTTTGAACAAATGGACTTAGTAGATATTTACTGTATTTCACTGCATCAGAATATATTAGGATACACATTCTTCTCAGCTGCACATGGACATTCTCCAAAGTAGACCACACACTAGGTCATAGAATATGCTTATGCAAATACAAGATAGTTGAAATTTTCCCATGCATATTATCAGACGGCAGTCTAATAAAACTGGGAATCAGTGGCAAAAGAAGCCACAAAAACTTTATGGAAATCAACAACACCCTCCTGCACAACCAGTAGGCTACAGAAGCCAGTTGCAGAGTGCAAAGGAAGTGTCTGTAGAAGATGCACAGCAAGGCAAACACCAGGAGAAAGGCTTTGGGGCAGAGGCAGAAAGGGACTCAAACTCCGAAGGGCCACATAGTGGCAGCATACACACCTTGGGAAGATTTCCCCATACTGGAACAACCCAGTACTCAAGGGAATTCTGACAAGTGTAGGATGTTTTTTTCCCACATGTTTCTAAATCTAGAGTAACAATGCCTACATAAGAAAATATTGACATAAGGAAGCCACCAATTTCATAAGCCAAACTTTGGCTCAATTCCATTTTTTAAAAAAAATTAGGTTTATTGGCACAATTTAGTTATACATAATGATCATATTCATTGTAGGGAATTTGTACCTGCATGCAACATAGCTGAGTTCCTCTTTTTTCCCATTCATGCCCCTCTCTTCAACCCTCATCTACTCCTTATTTACAAAGCTTTTCTCTATTTTATCCTTCTTTCTCATTTTTTCTTTCCCTTTCCATTGTCCCTCTTTTCCTTTGAACATTCATTTCCTATTGCACAATATCTATCATACACGGTGATTCTTATTTACATTTTCAGTTTGTTATTCAAGGAAATAACATGCTATCTACATGTGCGCGTGATTTATCTTACTTGAGTAGAGCCTCAAGGTACATCCATTTAGATATAAATGTCTCAAATTTGCATGAGTAGCAATGGCTGAGCAGTAACTGAACTACAGAAAAAAACCTAAAATTCATTCAGAACCAGAAGAAACAGAGATTAATGAAGCAAAAACTGAGGGCAAAAGGGCAAAGCAGGAGGTATTACAGTCCCTGACTTGAAATTATGCTACAGACCTACTGTGATAAAAATACCAGATCTAAAGATCAATAGCACAGATTAGAAGAGCCCCCACCAAAACCTGAAATAGACTTACTTACCTTATCTTTGACGAAAGAGCCAAGCATGTTTGCTACAAGAAGGACAGACTCGTTAATGAATGGTTCTGGAAAAACTGGCTTCCTATGCTAACAACAAAAACAAGACCCCTGTGTATCACGGAAAACGCAAATAAAATCAAAATGAATAAAACACTTAAATGCTAAAGCAGAAACACTGAATCTGCTGGAACAGACAATAGGTAGAAATTTTGAAGTCATACGTATAAGCATAGTCTTTATAGACGAAGCCCCAAATCCATGGGAAATGCTACAAAGAATAATCAACTGGAATCTGGAATCTCATCATATTAAAAGGCTTTTGCACAGAAAAAAAAAATCACTGATAGAGTGAAAAATCATCTGACAAATTAGGAAAGTAACCTTAGCTAGCTTTTCTTCAGGAAAAGGATTAATATCTAGAGCACATAAGTAATTGAAAAAATAGCACCCCCAAAATTTAAAGATCTAGTTGAAAAATGGGCCTCGGAAATCAATAAATATGTCTCAGTAGAAGAAGTACACATGGCAAATAAATAAATACATGAAAACATCTTCAGCATCACTGATCATTTGGGAGATACAAATTGAAACAACACAGAGATTCCATCTTACCCCAGAAAGAAAGGCTGTCCTGAAAAAGAAAAAATCAACCAATAACAAATGCTCCTGAGGTAAAGGGGAAACATGCAGTCCCTGTCCACTATTGGTGGGAGTGCACACATACTGGTGAAGCAGCTGTGCAAATTAGTGTGGAGATTCCTCAAAAAACTAGGAGTAAGGTCCCATTTTCTTGGAATCTTCCCAAAAGAATTAAAGACATCATACCTCAGGAATATTTGAGCACTATATAGGTACATTTATATAGGCACAGCTTCTAATAGTTAAATCTAGGAAATAACCCAAATGACTCTCAGCCAATGAATGGATACAAAAGATTTTTTTATATGATGGTATACTACTAAGCATAAATTTAAGTAAAAATTCATACAAAGCAGAACATTTAGTTGATAAGATAGTTTCTCAATAGGCTTGCAGAGACAAAATTCATATTAGTCTTCCAAAGTGCACCCCTTAGCTCTTCACTTTTTATAAATGGAATTGGTGGCTTTTAAAAGTTCCAGTAATATGTAGTAGTAGAAGAGTGAAGAAAAGATTTGGTTTCCTATTTTCAGAAAAGTTATTCAGAGACTAAAGGGAGAAATTTAATTCTTCACAAATCACCTCCTTGGCAACATTTTGAAGATGAATTCAAACATTAAAATGCTGTAAATTGCAATTAGATATCATTTAAGATCCTTGAAAATTTAGAGTTGATGATCTTGAGTTACATAGCTCCTAAATATATATTTTTCTATGAAATGCTCATCATGAATTAAAGAATTCCATTCACCAAAAGTCTATTCCAAGTCAGGTACTTTTTATGAGCAGTATATTCTAGAATGCTAATATGGGAATTTTTCTATCTCAGATTTGAATAGAGATGCAAAATGCTATGAGCAAATCAGTCCTCCCAAATTCTAAAGTGAGGATTTACAAGACTTATCTTTGAAACCCATCTTAAATTGGCTTTAGAGCCCTTTTCTAATATCTAATCAGGACTCCAAATAAATTGAGTTTGAAGAGACTGAAATAGTAGATTAGTTTTGTAAGTATTGTTATGAATTTCTTTTTTCTTGTCATGGAAGGTGCCCACACCCCTGAAATTGGTTTAGAGAGATTTTTAGGAATTACACCAAAGGTTTTCTTTCAATTATTTGGCCTTTTGTAGTAGAGAGATGCAGCAATAATGTTAATTAAGAGGGTCTCTTGAAATCTAAAACTGAGAATATTGGTCGACTAATTTGAGGCAAAAAAAGAGAGAGGACAATGGGAGAGAGCTATTTCTCCCCAACACTCACAGAAAACAATGCACACATACCACTCATGGGTCAGAGTACTGGATAAATTGGATAGAGTCACTAAAGGCTGGTCTAACAAGGATGCAGAGCAATGTGACCTTAGTAGAGAAGATGATCTCCTACACATTCAGGGAGCAAGAAGAATGTAAAAAAAGAGGTAGAAAAAGGTGAAAATATCACCTGCATTTTGAAAGGAAAGATGCACAAAATAATTATCCCTCTTTCCAACTGTAGTATTTATTAATATTATTATCTAAAGAGAATAAAAATAGTAAAATACATATTAGAAATGATATAGAACTTCACAAAATGATGGGAATTTCACAACGCATGTTGTGGTATATAATGTCTTCAAATTAGTTATTCAGATTGTCAGTACAAGCATGTGAGATCAGCTTCATTAAAGACAAACATTGTAAGAAATTCAAAAGTACAAGAAAAAAAATTAAGCACCAACCTCTTCCCTCTGTAGACCAGCAGAAATCAGCAGTACAATTGTCCAAGCAATCCTATATATATCCAGTCTTTTCATCTCCCAGTCTTTCCTTTCCATTGAACAGGTTCTATCCCTTTCATGGTATCTATTGTACCCTTCAGATATATTTACTTTTTCATGTTCTTATATTAGCAAGAAAATATGATATTTGCAAATGCGGCTTTGATTCATTTCATTAATGAGGATGGCCTCCAGTTGTATCCACTAATCTATAAAAACCTTGAGTTTACATTTTTATAGGTGAATAATATTTCTTTGTACAAAAATACCACATCTTATCTACCCATTCCTCAGTTGATAGACATTTAGATTGTTTCCAAGATTTAGTTGGGACAAATTGCATAGTGGGATGATATTTTCGTTCTATTTGGAAAAATACACAGGAGGAAACTAGCTGAGTAGAATGAGACCTCCAATCCTTGCCTTTCAAGGAATGTCCACACTGATTTCCATAGTGGTTGTATCCATGCATACTCCCACCAACTGTGCAGAGGTGTTCCTTTATCCCCCCCACAGTAAATCTAGCATTTGTTATTGGCTGACATTTTGAAGATAGTCATTCTTTCTGGGGTGAGACAGAATTTCAGTATTGCTGTAATTTTTATTTCTTAAAGGACCAATAATACTGAAAAATCTCTCCTATATTTAATTTCCATCTGTATTTCTTCATCAGAGAAGTGCATATACAAATCAGTAGCCCACTTTTGGATTGGGTCATTGAACTTTGGGAGCCTAATTTTTAATTTTTGTATGTATTCTAGATAGAATTCTTTGTCTTAGCGACATTTGGATATAATTCTTTTTTTCCAAATTCCTAGGTTTTCTTCATACTCTCTTGGGGATTTCCTTTCAAGTGCAGAAACTTTTGAAAAGGGTGAGATCCCAGTTGTTGATTCTTCGAAGTATTTCCTCTATGGTTTGGTTTTCATTTATGAACTATCTACCCTTATGTCTTTAAGATTTCTACATACATTTTCCTCTAGGAGATTGTTTTAAAATTTAGATCTTTTATCTATTTTGACTGTAGTTTAGTGCATGGTGATATGCATCGGTCTATTTTTATACCTTGCCACATGCAAAGCCAATTTTGTCAGCACTATTTGTTAATGGGGCTTTCTTCTGGTGAACATGTTTGACCTCTGTCAATGATAAGGTAGCTCAGTGTGCTTAGAGTTGTGTCTTTACGTCCTAATGTGTTGTGTTGATCGTCAGGTCTAGTTTTATGACAGTACCATGCTAATCTAATCACAATAGCTTTATAGTATAATTTCAAGTCAGAGATTGTGATGCCTTCTGCCTTTTCTTTGTTGCCCAGGATTGCTGTTGCCATTCTAGATCTCTTCTGGCTGTAGGTGAATTTTAGGAATGTTTTTTCTAGCTTTGTGAGGTATGCTAATGGAATCTTATTGGGACTGCATTGAACCTGTCTAATAGTTTGGGGATATGGTCATTTTCACAGTGTTGATTCTTCCTATCCAGTAGCAAGGAATGTCTTTCCATTTTCTGTAATGCAATTTGATGTAGTCTATCAGAGAAGTATAACTTTCACTGTATAAATCTTTCACTTCTTTTGAGAAACTGACTCCTAAATATTTCATCTTTGGAGATGATATTATGGAAGACATGATTTCCCTAATTTTTCTTCAGGTGCTTTTGTTGTATTGTGTACAGAAATGCTATTGACGTTTGAGTCTTGTGTCTGCCTGTCCTACAGAATTTGTTTCTTAAATCTACATGTCTTTTGATGGAGGTCAGTCGGTCTTCAGTGTAGAGTACCATGTTATCTCTGAATAGTGTTAATTTCACTCTTTACTTTCCAGTCGTTACTCCTTGTATTTCTCTCTCTTCTCTAATTGCTCTGCCTATTGTTTTTAGAACTGTATTGAATAAGAGTGATGACAGTGGGCATCTTTGTCCTGTTCCTGACTTTAAAGTGAAGGCCTTTAATTTTTGTCCATGCAGTATCTACTGAGGATCTACTGAGACGACCATATGATTTTTGTCTTTAGCTCCATTGATGTGATATATTATATTTAAGTATTTGCATATGTTGAACCATTCCTGCATTCCTGGGATGAATCACATTTCGTAGTGATATATAATCTTCTCAATAATTCGCTGCATTCTGTTTGCTAGTATTTCATTGAGGAATTTTGCATCTATGTTCATTAGAGCAATTGGCCTGTAGGTCTCTTTTTTTGGTTGGATCTTTCTCTGGTTTTGGTATCAGAGTAATACTTGCCTCTAGGAATAAGTTTGGTACAATTGTTTCCTTTTTGATTTTCATTGAAGACTTTAAGAAGAGTATACATTTAATTTTCTCTATTTTTTTTTCTTTTTAGAATTCAGCTACATATCCATGAGGACCAGAACCTTTATTTGTTGGTAGGTTTTTTATTACATTTTCAATTTCATTCACAGATATTTGGATAATCAGAAGTTTTATATCTACTTGATTCAGCTTTTGTAGTTCGTATGTATGTAGGAACCTGTCCATTTCTTTGCATTTTCCATCCTGTGAGAGTAAAGGTTTGGGAAGTAGGTATTGATGCTCTTCTGTATATGTATTGCACATTTCCCCTTTCTTACTGCATGGATGTGAATTCTTTTTATTCCTTTTATGATAAGGTTGTCTAGATATTTATCAATTTTATTAATTTTATTTATTCTTTTAAACAATCAACTATTCTTTAATTCTTTGTGTTGTTTTCCTTGCTTCCATTGCATTTATTTCTGCTCTGATCTTTATAATTTCCTGCCTCTGTTTATTTCAGCTCATTCAGTCTTCCTGATGTGTGAATTTGCCACTATAAATGTACCTCTTAAGACAGATCTTATTGCATCCGACAAATTCCAGTAAGTTTCATCTTGATTTTTGATTGATTGCAAACATTGCTTAATATTTTCTTGATTTGAGATCAATTGATTGTTCGGGGGGGGGTGTTGTTTAATTTCCATTTGTTTATAAGGTTTTTGCTATTTCACTTGTCAATAATTTCCAGTGTCACTGTGGTCAGATAATATGCATGGGATAAATTCATTTCCTTTGCATTTACTCAAGCATGCTCTATGATCTAGTATATGGTCTATTTTGAGAACATCCCTTGTGCAGCTGAGAAGATATGTATTCTCACACTGTTGGGACTCTTCAAAGTTCTATTAAGTTTATTTCTTCACAAGTTTGGTTTGTTTCTGTTACATTTGCTGAACTTTTTGCCTAGTTAAACTATCTCTTTGTGAGAGTGGGGTGTTTGATTTGTCAAATACAACTCTGTTATTCATCTAATTTTTTATGCTTTTTAAAATTTTTCTCATGCAGATATATAGATATGTAGATATTCATTATTTCTTCCTCTTGCAGTTTTCCCCCAACAATTATTTAAGAACCTTCTTTATCTCTTTCAATCATTCTTGGTTTGAAGTTGACATTGGCAGCAATCAAAATAATGACCCCTGCTTTTGGGTGTTAGTGGTACGTGGAGTATTGTTTCCCATCCTTTGACTTTCAGTCCATGAATTTCTTTCTGAGTTAAAGATGTTTGTTTTATACTTCATATTGTTGAATTGTGTTTCTTTATCCACTTGGCCAGTCTGCTTCTTCTGATTGCTAAATTGAGACCATTGGCATTGATAGTTATAACTGATATGTACTGAGTTATCTTTATCATATTATTTTCCTGCTTTCACTTACAAACATTTCCCTTGTGGTTAGCCATTTGCTCTGACTGTGATTCCCTTTCCGTTATTGTTCTGGAATTTGCGATCATTTCCGGCTCTTTGTAAAACGTGTTAAGTACTCTTTGAATGGTTGGTTTGTTGGTCATTCATTTCTTCAGTTGGTTGTTTTCATGGAAATATCTTATCTTTCCATTAAAATTAATGGATGTTTTTATAAGGTGCAATGATGTGTGTTGGAAGTTGTTTTCTTTCCAGACCTGAGGTACTTCACTCTAAGCCCTTCTTGATTTATGTTTTTCACCAAGAAATCTCCCATGATTGTGATGGACTTTCATTTATAGTTGACCTGGTTATTTTCTTTAACAGCTTTTAATATTTTGTTTTTTGGATGAATTTCTGGGACTTTGATTGCTTGTCTAAGTATAGATTTGCATTGATTATGGCCAATTGGAGTTCTATATGCTCACTTATCTCTGTGTCATCTTCTTTTCCCATGCCTGTGTGTCATATTCCTTTCCCATGCTTGGCAAGTTTCCTGCTGTTACTTCTGCAAGTACACGTTTTATGTTATTTTTACTGATTCCTGCTGTCTGCTTGGGAATTATTAGTCATATTATTCCTTTTTGCATCATCTTCTATCTGTTGAAGTATTACTTCCTGGTTCCTTGTCTTTAAGAGATCTTTCATTTCACATTTACTACCTGTAATGTTATCTTCAAAGTCTGAAAGTCTATCTTCAGTTTCATTCAAGGGTTTGTACAACTTTGAATGAAATTCTTAATTTCTTCAACATATGTTTGAATTTGTTTCATGCATATTAACGTTTTTCCATATTGCTCCTTCAGTGTTTCAGTTATTTATTTATTCTTCTCTGTTTTTGTTATCTATTAGTTCTTTAGATGTGGTGAGCAACTTTTTAATGTTTTGTTGTCATTTCTTTTTATTATCTGAGAGGTTATTTCTGATCTCATTTCTTCTATAGCCTGATGGAGTTGCTTCTTTACTTCAATTTCTATCATTTCAGAGATTTCAGGTATGTGACTTCTAATCTCCTCTCTGCTGTTGTCCTGGACTAGTTTCAGGTGGACTAGAGGTTTGAATTTGCATTTTCTCCATTATTTTGACATTTTTTAACCTCCTGATATTCATCTTGACTCAGGGATGATGGAAAGGGGGCAGAATGCAGGTTAGCACAACGTCTGTGACAGTGAGGAGCCAGGTTATGCTCGCCAAAGCTCCTATAATGTTGGGATTCAGTGTAGATTCCACCATGGTCAAGTGGGTCGGGGGAGGTACAGCTCAGGAAGCATCTGAGATGATGGAGGGTGGCAAAGCTCTGCAAGGCTCTCAAAATGGAGCAGGGTTAGGACTTATGAAGGCTTTCACAATGAGTAGATAGGGTAGGTTGAAGTCCCCAGATCATAGTCAGGTTGGGGCTGGACTCACTAGGTTCCTGTATCTGTCCATGGTATGCCTTCCTTCTGGGATGGTATAATTTGAACTGTATTCTTTATAAATAAAAAGGAAATCCATGTAAGATTTTAAAACGTAGGGTGATCAATCTTTCTCAGAAGGGGAGAGGATTAAGAGGTGCAGGCAGAGAAAAGAAAACAGATAAAAAGGAGTTACATTACATATACGTAGGAATTCTATGCAAGATGTGAAAACACTAAATATTACAAAGATATACTAAAAAATCCTCCTCAAAGTTAATCAAATAGAGAAAACACAAGAGTGGAAGAGGAATTTTGAAATCTGCACTGTTACATTTTGGGGGAAATTCAAACATATTCATTTCTAAAGTAAGACCACCAGGGGAGCACCACCAATGTAAAAATTTGACATTCGAGATACTGCAATATCCAAATATTTTTAAATCAAATATTCCAAAGCCTCCAAACCTTGAAAAGCTTCTGGTTTTTATCACTTCCAATAAAAGAAAATTAACCTGTACTTCATAGGTAAAAATTACTGCAAGTCTCAAAGTGACATTAGCATGAAAATAATAAAAGCATAAATAAAGAAAAAGGAGAGGTGGACATAGGACTTCATTAGCATGAAGGTATCAGTTACTGATGGAAACGCTTTCTGAGAAATGCATCATCGGCCAGTTTTGTAGATGTGCAAGGCTCACAGCATGTACACAGAGCTAGATAGCAGAGCTCAATGATTTCATGCTCTATCTTGGTGCAATAAGAAAGTATGGTAAACATAGGATGTATAAGCCTATTTCTAAGGAAACATAACATTGTTTCACAGTATCATTTTCTTGATAAATCAAAACAGAATATTCTAAAATAATAAAAATCTATAACAAACATATAGATTCAGAGAAAAGCATTATCACAATATCACATTATCACACAATATCAAATATTGTGTGATATACATAATTACATGTTGTTTACTTTTTAACTATTGGTATCATACTAGGTATTTTACCCACACATTATGGCATATACATGAATAATATGCTGCATAGTGTTTTGGCAGCCAAAATATGAGCAGGGAGCTTCATAGCGCCATTGTGGGGTTTTGTTTTTGGCTGAAACTGCATTATGTAACACGTTATTGCTATGATATTTGTTACTAGTATTACTGTTGTTTGAAAATGCAAGGAACATATAAATTTATAGAAAAAAAATCACCCAAATCTAAAAAAATAAGGAAGAGCTATGTATAGGTACTTAACGTAAGAAGAAATCTGAGAGTATCATATATTTAAGTATTGACTATGTCTAGAAAGCTGGAAAATAAAAATAAAAATCTTTGCAGCTACATATCCCAGAGAAAAACTTGAAAATGAGCGACTAAGAAAGGGAGCAAAAGAGCGGCGTGCATAAAATACTGCTGATGGCATGCATATTGGTACAACTCTGCAGATCTATTTAGAATTATGTAGCAAAGTTCATGCATTTTTATAGTGCTATTTCAATTTCAACCATCTGGAAATGTGAATCTGAATCTCTGCATCCTCACTGTATGTTTCATGCTCACATTTAGCACTTGAGAAATTTACATGCCATTTGGTCTTGAGTCTACTGGGAGCAGACTCAGTGTCGATCATGTCAGCAGGATTGTTTGCCCCCTGCACCCCTATTTGATCCAAATCTTCTCTCTCGGTCCTGCCCAATGTGTTCCTTCAAAGTTGGAAGTATCATCTAGCAAAATGGAACAAGCTTCCTGTGACATTATGATGTAAGATGAAATGCATATTTGGTCCCTGCTTTTGGTTCCTGACACATATCTCTTAAAATTTTTGGAATCTCCAAAAGACATCTTTGTATAAAAGGACTGAAGGACAGGGCTTTTGAGTAGCCTACAGTTCACTGAGGGGGAATAAACTTCAGGATCCTGAAACTTTCAGGGCTATCCTCTCAATCTCTAAAGAGGGAGAAGGAGGAAAACAGGGGATCATCATGGGCTCATGAGTTAGTGTACTATGTCCACATAATGAAGCTTACATCCTAACAAACCTTTTCAGAGCTTTGACGGTGATGAGTTGTGGAGTTCCTGTGTTGTTGTGCACCCTGACAAGGCATAGAAGTCTCTGTACTCAGTAGCTCTCCATGTGTATCTCTCTTCTTTCTGATTCCTTTGTAATGCCCTTTAAAACAGATTGGTTTTTCACAAGTCTGGGGTCCTTCTGGGCTGGGCTTTGCTTCTTCTTCAGCTATAGACACAGCACGTGCACCGTGTGAGCCTGGCGCTGCTGAGGAGCTTCCTGGGCTTCTCTGTCCTCCCTCATCACCCCATTCTGGACCTGCAGGGCCTGGTGCCTCACTAACTCTACCTGGACCAGGTGAAGATCACTGAGTTTGAAGTTCTGCTGCATGTAGCCTTGCACTCTGGGTCTGATGCCAGCTCATCCACAAGGGTTCCACCTCTGTCCACTTCTTCCTGCCCTCCTGGGCTGTGCCCCATGCTCTGCACACTACCTACCCCTAGCTTGAACGTGACCTCTTCTATCTGTCCCATCCTCTTCTCCCAGTGTACAAACCCTTTGTTTCCCAGGCCTTCTCTAGTAGTGGGGATTAAATCTCAGCCATTCGCACTGACTGAATATCTGGTCTTTTTAAATTTTATCCATTTTTGAGATATGGTCTCACTAGGATGTATAGGTTGGGCTCCAGAGTGAAATCTCAGTGGTTCAGCCTGACAGCTTTGTTCCCTTCAAAATCATTTCCCTCCTGCTTATCTTTAAGGCTCCTATGGTCATGACTATGGTTAGTTTTCAGTGATTGCAAGAAGTAGCATGCAAAATTCTTTTAAAGAATTCCACTGAAAGCTGACAAACTTGGATGAACCAGATGATAGAATCTCAGACCCTGAAGATTATATTGCAACAAGTGACCACAAAAGGAAACATCTCTTAAAAACAATGAGAAACAGGAAATAGTAACAGAAACAGCTGCAAGATGATGTAAAGAAAAATAATATCAGACTAATAGGTACCAAAAAGATAGCTGGAGATAACACAATAGACATAAAAAAAGCGATTACAAAAGTACTTACAGAAAATTTTCCAAGCATGGGGGAAAAAGAGCTGATATAGAGATAACCAAAGCATATAGAAAGCCAGGTAGCCACACTATAATCAGAATAAATAGCCACCCAGACACATAATACACAAGATCCCAAAAACTGAGTCAAAGAATGCCATATTAAAATCTTTCAGGGAGAAGAAAGAGATCACCAGTAATGGAAAGCCCATCAGAATCACAGTAGATTTCTTGAAACAGATCAACAAAACAAGTAGAGCTTGGAATAAGATATTTCAACTCCTGAAGAAAATAACTATCAACCCAGATTGATATATCCTGAAAAAACTATCTATCAAATTTAATGGAGATTAATTTCTTTACTGAAATGAAGATATATTAATCAGTTATTGGTATATAACTAATGAAGTTTTGGATGTTGGAGATAAAGGCTGAATTTTGAGGTCACCTAGATTATAACCCTGTTGGCTTTTGCAAATTGCAATTTCAATGGCTGGTGGTATGGCTCAGCAGCATAAGGACCTGCCTGGCAAGCACAAAGTTCTGAGTTTAATCTCCAGTGCAAAAAAAAAAATCATTTGAAAAATTGTTTTCTGAAACTGTGATATGAACTCAAGTTTATAAAAAACATTTTTCTTTTTTTTTTTTTTGAAAATTGTCACTCTTCTACAGCAGCATGAAAACATGACCTGGGAGTTGGCAGTGAATGTAAAACATGTATATTTATGTATTTTATTTTGTTTTGTTTGTTTTATATTTCATATAAAGTGAAAAATGTTTTATTCATAACTTCCATACAATTGACAACATAGACAGTAGCAAAGATCATCATGCCACATATACACACATCAAAAGGTCTAACTGAATTAAAAATCAAAATGAGGGATCAACAACAGTGGTCTGAAACCTACTGATAGGTTGTTAGTATATAACAAATAACAAGAAGTGTAAAATCTCAGACCAAAGCAGTGCTGATAGCAAAAGAAGAGTAAATACAGCAGCATATATTTTGCCATTAAAAACAGCAAAAGCTACATAACCAAAATCCCAACATAAACATTAATACAGAAAAAGAAAAAAAAATATCAAAATCAAGAAGCAGATTGGAGACCAAATGTAGATCTATCAATTGAATACCTATTTTAAAGAACTACCTAGAACATAATACAAAACGTTATATTTACCAGTAAGATTTCTCTTTTTTTTTTTTTTTTTTTCAGAACCAGGGATCAAACTCAGGACCTTGCATTTGCCAGGCAGGCACTTGTGCCTCTGAGCTATCTCCCTGGCCCCCTCATTTTTCTTATATACTTCTGTAGAAATAGAAGACAATTTATCATTTAACAATGAAAATGGGATTTAAGTGACTTTTTCATTAAAAGTATCACATAATTTGAGAACAATATACCTATGTTTATTTCATAGACATATTCTGAAACTACGATGTATAGTACAGAACCCTGTTTCTTATTTTGGCACATGATTTCTCAAATTTTCTCACATTCAAATTGACACAGATCTTGGCAGCATCTATACTGAATTCTAATGTTGCAGAAAATTCACTTCTAAGTAAATAAGCCATAAAGCCAAGACAAAGCATTACTAATGATTCATGAAAACAATTGTTCCTGAGACACCAACATAGAACTATTGAAATTACCAGCTGGACAAAATTATGAAGATAAGCCAGTCAATTGATAGATGAAGTCTTCTACAGCATACTGTTAGGTTTTGTTTCCTAATCCACTTTGCCATTCTATTTCCTTCAATTGGTAAATTAAGTACATTTATACTGGTGGCTATAATTAAGAAGTACAGAATTATGATTGACTTATTTACCTTCTGCTGTATACCGTTTTTCTTCTGTGTTTAATTGTTTGCCCTACTTGATGGGTTCTTTCCATTCTCATTTGTGGAGTTGTGGTCATTTTGATACCGCTTTAGAATATCTTTTAGCAGTCTGCGTAGGGTTGGCTTTGCTATCATGAAATTCTTTAGTTGTTCTTTGTCATGGAAATGTTTCACTTCTCTGTTAAACTTGAAAGGGAGTTTTGCAGGGTATATCAGTCTGGATTAGAATTTGTTTTCTTACAAAACTTGTAGTACTTTGCTTCATGCTTTTACTGACTTGATGGTCTCTGAAGAGAAATCTACCATTATTTTGATGGGTTTTCCCTTAAATGTGATCTGTTTCTTTTCTCTTGCGGCTTTTAGAATACTGTTCCTGTACTAAATTTCTGGGATCTTGATTATTTGATGTCTGGGGTATTGTTTTAATTGGGTTCATGTTATTCTCTGGGAGTTCTATATGCTTTGGTTACTTGAATGTCAGATTGTTTCCCCTTATTTGCAAAGCTTTCTGCTATTACTTCTGCCCATATTTTTTTATATCATTTGTGTAGAGTCCTTCTTTCTCATTGATGCCTATTACTCTTACATTGTTCATCTTTGCATCATCTTGAAGATATTAAATGATTTTTTCCTTTATGCTAGTTGTTTTTAAGAGATCTTCTTACCTTTTCACTAAGTGTAATGGCGTCTTCAAGGTCTGAAAGTCTATTTTCACTTTCATTTGAACAGTTTTGCCAGCTTGTGATTAAAGTTTTAATTTCCTGTGTATCTGCTTCATGCATTCTATTTCTTTCCTATATTGCTCATTCAAGGAGTCCATCATTTTTCTATTCTCATCTTTTTTTTTTTTATCAGTGTCTTCTTTAGAAACGTTTAGTACTTCTTTCATTATAAGTTTCACTTCTTTTTTACTTCAGAAATTATTTCTCTTCTGATTTCCTCTATACCTTTTTGTCATTGTTTCTTTACTTTAGATGCTACTCTCAGGGATTTCAGATGTGTGATTTTCATGTCTTCTATGCTATTGTTTCTTCTTCTTTTTCGATTTTTTATTAGTTTTAATAAGAAATTACACTGTGATAATTTCAAAACATGTTAGTAGTAGATTCCCAATAACTGATACAATGCATATTATTGTCCTCATAGTAGTTACACAGAACACAGGGTGTAGTCATGATAGTTTTTCTAATGGTTATTAGTACAATAGATTTCTTCTCTTTGATTTCAGAGAAGGCAGTTGTACACATAGCCAAATGTTCCATAAGTACAGTGGGTTACTGGTGAAACTGGCAGTGTTGGAAGATATTAATTACAGCCCTTTACAGCTCAGCATATTAAACTACCTTTATGTTTTATGCATCATGTTTAAACTTTTCTGCTGGGTGGTTAAGGGAAAGTTAAAGCCAGACTGTATAACAAAATATGTAACTTTTATATCTCCCAAGGTCAGCCAAATCCCCTCAGAATTTACTTTGGAACCATATAAAGTGTTTTGTAGAACTGTTTTCAGTGTCAGCCTTCTGGATGAGTCACAGCCATTGCTTGGTCAGTTTGTGCCCTATGAAAGCCCGAGAGAACATTTTCTCTCTAGGTGATGCTCTTCAGACACACTATATACCTTCAATCCCTTTACTCTGTGGTCTCTTAATCTCCTTGAACAGAAAATTTGTGAAACCACTGAGTTGTAGGATGTTACATCACAGGTTTTGTTCTGTCCTGAGTCCTCACTGACCTTGAAGTGCTAGGGCCAAAAAATTGACTATCCTTGTAGCCCTTCTTTCTCTCTAATTTTTAGTCTGTAAAATTACATTCTTATCCCCCCAGAAGAAAAGCCCAGTGACACTGTTACTCTAAAACATAGCTTAATATCATTGTCTTTCTGAATATCAAACAACTTAGACTTAACTTGGAGTTGGTATTTGCCATCAATCATTGATATTCTAATAAATCTCTATACAATGTGATAAAAGCAGTTATACATCTGTACACAGGTATTTAGAAATATAAGAACATATTTTCAACAAAGGGGCCAAACATGTTTATTGGAAGAAAGACATCCTCTTTAATAAATGGTGCTGGAAAAACTGGTTCTCTACATGCTGAAAACTAAAACTTGACCCAGGTCTATCACCATGCACTAAACTAAAGTTGAAATGGATTAAAGATCTAAATATTAACAGAGAAACATTAAATTTCCTGGAAGAGAAAGTGGCAGAAAACCTTGAAAACATCAGAGTAGGCAGAGATTTCATGGACAAAAATCAAAATACACATTTGACACTTGAAAGAATTCATAACTGGGACCCACTGTAGCTAAGTTTTTTTTTTTGTTTGTTTGTTTTTTTTGCCTCAGAAGATATTACCAACAGAATGAAAAGACAACCCACAAATTTTCAAAAGATTTTAACCAATGAGTATTTGGACAAAGGTCTCCTATCTAGAGTTTATAAAGAACTAAAAACCATTAGAAGCCCAAAATTCAAAGACCCAATTCAGAAATGGACATCTGAAATGCACACACACTTCTCAGAGAAAGAAATTCAAGAAGCCCACAAATACATGGAGAAATGGTCCACATTGCTAGCCATTCATGAAATGCAAATCAGAACAACACTTAGATAGATACCATTTCACCCCAAGAAGAATGGCTATCATAAAGAAATCAACCAGCAACAAATGCTGGAGAAGCTATAGGGGAAAATAAACCCTTCTCCACTGCTAGTGGGAATGCAGACTGGTACAACCATTATGGAAAGCAGTATGGAAGCTCCTTAAAAAACTAGAGCTAGAAATCCCATTCAATCCGGCAATCCCCTACTGGGAATTTTCCCAGAAGAACTAAAAACATCCATGCTCTTCTTGACTTGATAGTTTGTGAAGAGAAATCTGTTATCCTGTTGCTTTTCTTTTAAATGTGATCTGTTTCTCTTTTTTACAGACTTTTATTATGCTGTTCTTGTGCTGAACTTTAGGGATGTTATTTATTACCTGAGTGTGGTTTTAATTCGATTGATATTACTTGAAGTTCTATATGCCTTAATTACCTGAATGTCAGATTGTTTCCCCATATTTAAGAAGTTTTTTGTTGTTACTTCAGTTCATGTTCTTTTTATATCATTTATGTTGACTCCTTCCTCCTTGATGCTTATTAGTCTAATGTTGCTCATCTTTGCATCACCTTGCAGCTATTGAATTATTATTTCCTGTGTCTTAGACCATAGGAGATCTTTACTTATCTTTTCAGTAGCTGTAACAGTGTCCTCAAGGTCTGAAAGTCTACTTTCACTTTCATTCAGATGGTTTTGTCAACTTTTAATGGAGTTTTTAATTTCTTGTGTATGTGTTTGAATCTGCTTCATGCATTCTATTTATTTTTTATATTGCTATTCAAGTTTTCCATTATTTTTCTACTCTCCTCTATTTTTTATCTGTATCTTCTTTAGAAATGTTTAGCAATTCTATCATTACAGTTGTTATTTCTTTTATACTTGGGAAATTACATCTGATCTGATTTTTCTGTGAAGCCTCTGATGTTGTTTCTTTACTTTGAATGCTATTATTTCTGATCTCAATTCATCTATAAACTTCTGCAGTTGTTTCTTTACTTCAGATGCTATTATTTCAGAGATTTCACACATGTGACTTCCAATTTCTTCTGTGCTAGTGTCTCCTACCTTTGCTGTGTGTGTGTGATTGGGACTGAGCTTATAGTTGTGTCCTTTGTGTCATTTTATATTTCAGAGAAAACTATTTTGATTTCTGTGATACTTTCTTGAGAAAGTTTGATAATAGTTATCTGTATCAATGTGCTCAGAGCCTCCCTGTAAAGAGTTTGTTCTTTTGGTGTCTTTTTGAGTCAGATTCTTATTTTGTGTTTGTTCCAATATTTTACCCTCTCTATTAATTGATAGTAAGAAGATATTGGTTCTGTTTTGCACTGTCCTCTGTCCCTCGGTATAGGACTTTAGTCAGGCTATTACCTAAGCGCCTCCCAATATTACTATCCATAGAGACCATGCAGTTAAGGCAGATATAGTTTTATATTTATAGTAACAAAATTAGCAGCACCAACAATGGGTAGTGAGAATTATCAGCTGACAATTTTTGTGACTATTGGTTTTGTATGGTCACTAAATTTCATATAATAGTTGCCTCTGGAGAAGACAGAGTAGAATGAAAACAATAAAAGTCTATAAAGTAAGTATGAGGAGTGGAATTGTTTCCTCTGACATACACATTCACTGAAGCCCTAAGTATCAGTAGCTTAGAATAAGACCTTAGAGTTGGAGTACTGAAAGAGGCAATCATGTCAAGGTGAGTTACAAGACTGGGCTGTCATCCAAAATGACAGACAAATTGCCATTCCCACCTCTCAAAGAACTCCATCTCTAACAGCCCATTTACACCATGATTTTTGCTTCTGAAGCAGGCTGGAACTCTTTTCTCATGAAAACTAGCAGTGGCTTGTTGTGACTGGCTCAGCATCCTCAGCTGATACAAAATTTTACCTTTCATAGTGATTTTGAGTTTGGGGAAGACCTAGAAGTTACATGGTATCAGGGAGCAAGGTAGGTAAGGACACAGGTCTTTTCATACCTTCTTTTCTGTTGGCCAGCATTGGGTAATGCCACAGTCAAGCTTTGTGTCACATCTCATAAAGAGCTTTGCAAGGCAGAGCCTGCAGAACTCCTTCAAATGAGGCAAAAATGAGGGAATAAGTGTGTCCAAAGAAAGAGAGAATTTTTTCATTGAGGATTAATGGCAATGTGCCTTGTAGTGTAATAAAATTTTTAAATATAAACATTCACTGGATTCACTGAATATTTTGCCCATACTTCTTATGTAACTAATTCTATTATCATAATTAACTATTTAATGGTTCTGCCAGGTAATAGATTAATATCTATTACCTGACAGAATTCAAATCTGTAAAACATTTTCCTTAAAAATAAACTCAGTATAGTGAATATAAAAACAATGCTGTGGGTATTATGGACCAGCATACAAAAGATCAGTAAAACTTTTTAACAATAGTATCAAATAGATCTCAAAATATGAACATAGAGAGAGTATACACAGACTAAAGTTATGGTCCAAACATTTATTTAGTATCTAAAAATGCCAGGAACTTGTCTAACTCTGTAATATTAACCATTGTTTCTACAGTTATTTAAAAATATTAAATAAGTAAATTTTTATATCTTTGAAAATCACTGCATTTCATCCAAAGATAATATTATCTATGATTTTTGTCTTCTGCTCTGGATGCTGCTGACATTGCTTCAGGTATCTTTATCCTCTTAATTTTCACAAGTCTGTGAGGCAGAACTTCAAATTTATTATACTTTATAGATAAGGAACCTAAAGCAAGAATAATGTTCTAATCCTACAGAGAAGTTTCACAGAAATGTAGGTGGCCTTGGGTATCATTACATGTCATGGTTTTAAGATTTTTCAAAGGGAACAATACAATACTGGATATTTTATAAGATTATTCTGTAACTAACCACTAAAAGAACCATATACAAAGAGTCCAGGAAATCTAACCTTGCAACATAGACCAAACAATTCAGCTGAGGGTCTAGGATCCTAATATTGTACACGAGTCCAGCTGAAGACCTAGAGCTCATAATTGGAGGCCTGATATCCATGACCATGTCTCATGCAGGCCTGCTTCACAGTTCTACACCAGGAAGGCCCAAGGGTCAGTGGTGGAGGCTAGGAAGTTTATGCCAGTGGGATGAAGGATCTGTGTTGGCAGGCTGAAGGATCTGCTGTGGGGCCAGGAAGCTATGCTCAAAGAATCAGAGCTCCCCCAAAATTACTGCAGCCATTCTCAGTGACAAGGAAGGTTGCAGGTTCCTCTAGTGACAATAGCCAAGTTCATCAGGAAAGCCAACTTCACAAAGTCCTCCAGTAGAACATCCCAAGAGACCCTGTAGCTCCCATCAGTTCTGGCAGCTCCTCCAAACAGCTTTCCTAACAGACCCTCAACAGCTTCTCCAGTTCAGCTTCTCAGACTGCTGCCAACAATCCTCAGATAGGGCCTCCTACAGGCAGGGCCATGCTGGTTCAATTCAGCTGGATCTAACAAGTTTGCCACCAGTTACCAATCCACTGCATCACGTGAAAACCACTGCGTCATGCCAGGACACAGATTTTATTGCCTAAATCCCAAGTATTTTCAGGAATCTGTATGGTAGATGAGCCTTCAATTAGGTAGTCATTTGGAGCTTAGTTCATTATTTGAAAAATTCATTCACCATAGAGATAGTTTGGGACTGCCTTTACTATACTTAAACTGTGCTTAACAGTCTGTGGAAAGAGCTATTGTACATATGTTAACATGAGCTACTTTCATGCATTCATTATTTTAAATGGCTGCCTTTGTCATCCTATACATTCACCTGTTAACTAGAAAACACTACTATAACTCACACATATATGTCCAATGTCATAAATGCCTTTGAAAACATTTAAAAGTACTTATAAACATGAAGTCCTAGAAGAAAAAAATATAAGCCCTGTTAAATAATATCTGTACTACTGGGTCCCAATTAAAATTAGGCATCTGTTTAAAAGGCTTTTTTTTTCCATAATTGTAACTCTATTTTTTAATTTAAAATGAATTAGTTAGGATACAGCTGGTGTGACAACAATTTCCCATCAAAATGAATGTGTGCTTTTCCCTAAAGAAAAACTTGATAAAAATATATTTTGCTTGACAAAAATGTTTAATTGTGTAATGTTTACTTCCCATTACTGGGTAACTAAAATTAGTAAAGTGAAATAGGTGTTTAAATAAGAAGGTTGCAATTGCTACTAACACACAACTTATTTTTCCAAATGTAATCAATATGGGCATTAAAGCAGCATAAATAGAATCCTTTTAACGTGAGTTTTGATGTGCAGCATAAACAGTCCGTCAGATACAGTCCTGTTGATTTCTATATTTTGTCCTTACATGTGCTACATATTTGTATGCAAATATATGATCTGTGATCATTCTCCTTTGTCAACATCCTCCTTTGTTTCCAAGTTTATAAACAAATGTTTAAAGGACAATATAGATGGTGCCAGATTTAAATTAGAAATATCATCAATAACCTGCTTTACTTCATACTGAAACCTCTTGATTGAACTCTGTAGTGGTTTTAGGTATGACTTAAAATTATTTCTATCATTATTATTTACTATTAAAAGAGTCTGATCGTATACCAATATCATCCAGACAGATGGGCATATTCGATGAAGCATATACTAAATTATACTTCAAGGCATCCCATACACTTATGTTCAGATTTTTTTTTGGGGGGGGTGTTTGGGGATTGGATTCAGGACCTTTTCTTTTATTATCATGGCCAGCTCAGCCTGCCCTGGAGGTGGGGATGGCGCAGCATGTGGTACTGGGGGTCGAACCATGGTCCCTGTGGTTGCCTAAGCTTTCCTAAGCAGGTGCTTTAGACTGCTGAGCTAGTTTGCCAGCCCTGGGCTGAGGACCTTGCACTTGCCAGGCAGGTGCCTATGCCACTGAGCTACTTTTCCAGTCCCAATATCCCAGATTCTTAGTCTGCCAGTGTCATAGATGGCAGCAGTGGTAGAGGTGGATTGTATGGATGGCAAGGTGAGATAGAAAGAAAATTAAAAGTTAGAACAGCAACATTTGTCTAAACCAGGGACCCTCAAGCCAAGCCCAGAGAATTCCAGACTGCCACAAACATGGGTTTAAAGACATTGGAGATTAAACAGTTAATCAATTAATTTGAAATTGCAGGTGTTTTTATTTTATAGAGAATGAAATTGATTTGATAAATTCTTTAAGTATAATTTTTCATAAAACTATTTAGTTTGGCCAAGTAGTATCAACTATGAAAAGGTTTGCTTGGTGGTGCACTGCATGTAGGGATAGGGAAAAGGTGCGTCAAAGAGGTGAGCAGACTTCATGGGTACAAAAGATGTGGGAGAAGTTGTCAGAAAGTGTGAGGCTCATGTGGAGTCCAGGCCATAGGCACATGTGGTCTTCATGCTTTATGAAGTCTCAAAGATGAGAATGGAAATTGCTCATCAGCTTCTCCAAAGTTTTTCAATTTTCTGTTAGCTACAATGTTCCTTTTATGTAAAGTTATTTTGTTCCACAATGAAAAAACAGAAATGTAACCTGGAATAAAAAGTTGTGCTGATGAAACCTCAAACTTGGCAAAGTGGTGAAATTCATCATCATTATGTGTGGAGTATGGCGATCTTTTCAACACATTACGATTTATTTAAGAAAACAACATCCCAAGTCCCTTTTCTGCATCCACTGCCATGCTACTTACAGGTTGAGTCTTGAATTATAAGGACTGCAAAGCACAGATTCAGTCCATTGGGTCAACAGAGTCATACTCAGGTTCCTGAGGCATGGAGACACCAGCTGGAAGAGAAAATGTCCAGGATCAAATCCATACAGGGCACAATGGGCTTTTGAGTTGTCACCAATTTAAAATTTGGCACTTCCTTTCATTTTGCTTATCTTCAAATAATTCAGTTATAAATTGATAGCTTATCTTAATAGCAAGAAATACATTTAGGGAGCATGTAGAAAGATCCCATGCCTTCCACTGTGTAAAGTACTACAACAAGAACAGAGCTTTTCTAAAGTTTTTGGTGAGCAAAAGAAAACCCATAGGAAAACGAGGACAGAAAGCAAAGCGTTACTAATTACTGAGGCAGCAACTACCTAGTGTGAACTTACAAAAGATGTAAATATTCCTCACAGAATTCTAGAGAAATCTGGAGAAGAAACCAAAATTGAGATGGTTTATGTCGAGCATGGGGCTTATATGTTAATAACTTGGGCAGCTTTGGGAAATCTGCATCAGGGAACAAGTGTGGTGCACGAGTTTGTGATCTAACAGAACCATGTGTGACACAGCAAAAAGACTCCTTGTCGTGAAGTGCAAGTTGTACCAGCACCTCAAAGACATGCCTGACATAATCATGACCAGAGTTAATTTTCCAAATATGAGCTAACATGTCAGGTCTCACATCAATGGATGTCCTAAGACTGATGTGGTGACCACCTTTTAAGAGTAATAGCTTAGAGATCAATTTATTTCCTCTACCAAATATGGAATGTAGGTTTGTCCTAAGATCACCAAAACTGAGCAGAGAAATGGACAGCATGTACTGGGAATCTTGTCAAACCTGGTTTTGGTCTTTTAAAACCCAAAATAATTTAAATTTTAATATGCGACAATTTGAGCTATATTAGGTTTTTGACTGTAGCAGCTGAGACTCCTAACTCTATTATAAAGTTTTCATTTATTTTTAATCAAAAACTTAGTAGTGGAAAATATTCAAATCTCCCATATTGGAATGAGGTCTGCTAGAGAAGGGCTCAGCCTCTGGTTCTACTTAGTGGAAAGAATGATGAAGTGGAGCTCTGAGACTCTCCAGTTTCCACTTGTTATCATCACACATTAACTGGTAGGGCATCATTAAGGCAGAAGCTGTGATTACAGAGGGTGTTGGTACTAGGATTTAGGCTACCTTCAACTTCTTTTTGTCACTGCAGCTCAAAGGGACTTATAGGAATTCAAAATAGCTTCATGTTTAGGCTAATTTCCTCTTATGCTTATAACTGCTTTACATACCAAGGCAACCTGTGAGCGTGATCAACAAAAATTAGTAGACAGAACCTCAACTTTAAATAAAACTTGAAATGTGAGGTTGCATTTATATCCAAGGATAAAAAAATCAAAGTTGCCAGATATCTGTGCTGAAGAAAAGTACAAAATAATTTGAAAGAAAAAGAGAAATTCCTAGAGCCTGCCAAA